>CAJQUW010007102.1:0-18777 GCA_907163375.1 Prostheceraeus crozeri | reverse complement strand
TACATCCAAAGGTTGTAGGCAGGGCTAGGATCGGTTAACCGGTTAACCGGTTACACTCTCTCTTAACCGGTTACACTTTCTCTTACCGGTTACAATTTCTCTTCACCGGTTAAAATCGGTTACGACGTTTCATTAGATTTAACGTGTACTACACTACGCGTATGATGAAATCCGATTGAACTAAAGATTTTACACTGGTTTCATGGAGCAGTGGTTGCTCATTCATCCTCATCCACAATCCATTCAAACTCATTCATTACAATTCGCAATCCTTTAGTCGTGCTGCTTCCCTACACGTCACGTTACTGTGGATTGATCTGTAGTCCATTGTTTTTTATCCATTGGTTAGTGGTATCGGGTTTTCTGCTTATCTCCACCAATCGAAATACAGCATTTCAGCAGACGTCATCTTAACTGCGGCATCTAGGGAGTAAGGATAACTGAAGCATAGCTATCAACTTTCATCATGCTACGTCAACCATTAGTGCAGCATTGGTTTGGCGGTAAAGTCATGCTATAGTACGAGCATCCTTTTGATACTGGCATAGAAATAAACTGTTTATCTGAAGTTCGCTAGAATGGAAATTGACTCAAGGTCGCGGCACATCCGGGGGAACTAAGTTGGGGCATGAAGAACCAATTAAAAGCTTCGATTTACTCATGTGACTGATTCTAACCCAATGATACAAACGTTGGCAGGTGCATCTAAGTCAAAATGCGTGCAATTTATGTGCCGTTATTGTGCATTGCATGTAGCTTAATTTCCATGCATTTCCAGAACTTCTTATCTGGAATTAAAAGATAAAATAAAATAATCAATAAAATAGTTATTCGCACATGATCTTTTGTTGTCTTATACGGGAGGTTAATTATTCAATTTTCCACGATGTAAGCAAAAATATAGCTCTCCCCCAATTTAGACGATTTTTTTATTTCTTAAAAATAAATAAAGTTCCCCGACGCGTTTCGTCACGGTGGACAGTATCAAGGGGGTAAGTAAATAAACAGACAGTTGGCTTCAATATAAAAATGATTAGGCAGTGACGACTCGTTAGATCAATTCATGCTTGCGGTTGATTTGTGGCTTGTTCAACACTATGAAGCGTGCTTCGGCCATTTTAGTTTGTATCGAGTTCTTTTGTTTATTTATGACAGAAAGCTGGAAATTATCCATGTTCATCATTCTATCGGCATGGTCAGTCAAACTATGTTAAGATAGTGCACTTTTACGATCTTGACAGTTCAAACTACGTCTGTGTTCATCATGCCGTAACTTTAAAGGTCGGCAAGTTTGACCAATGTAATTTTTATGACAAATTTTACATTCAAAATTACACACAATGTATTTATCGCTACACTTATATTTAGGTCCAATATCCTTGCACAGTTTACAATTACATTTGTTTTTATTTTCAATAGTATTTATGCTATTAACTAAAGTTAATATTCGCACATGGTTTATAAACTGTTTTCATTGAGACAATAGACCTGGAAAAGTAGAACTTAACCCTTAACTAGTGTGGTGAAAATTCCTACGTTACTAGTGTGGTGGGGTAATATTTTCCTTGACCATTTAATCGCTTCAAGATTTGTTTATTATCAAACGAGTTCGTTGTTGTTTGTATTATTACTTAATTTTAGCAAAACCAATAATGTATACATGCATTTATAACTTTTGGTCAAAAATTATGAGTAGTATGCATCTCCTGAGACCAATTTAATACGTAGAATATAAAAATCGCAACACGCCATGTTATTTGGAAAACTTTATTTGAAAATTGTACAAATTAGACCAAATGTACGGACGTAGTAGTAAGAAAGAAGCATAATAAATGCTGGGTCCAGCAATGGTCAATCAAAAGAGGACATATATGAAAACGAGGAGTTGTCAACGATAGCAAAGATCGCAGATCACATTCTGGTGGTCTTTGCAAACAAACTTGTTGCACCGATTGCAGGTCGCTCTTGTTTTTCTGTCTCTATTTCTGGGACACATGAGGCAGCGACCACTCGCACCAACATCTCGTTGTGATGATGCATTCCGCTCGGCAACATCAGGGGCATCTATTCCGGTGACTCGATGAATAAGTGAATGAAGTTCTCTCGGAATAGTCTTGGAGGCCTGGCGAGTAGTGAGATGTTGCTGAGCTAAGTTCCTTCCCAACTCCAGTAGAAACTTCCTCCGACACAGTGCTGTTGCATTATCGGATTTGTAGAGAACAAACGCATTTATTCCAGCAGTATTCAAAACAGCGTAAAAAATAACCATTGGCCATCGTCTCGTTCGTCTGGCAACACTGTACGTCGCTACCAATTGGTCATGGGTGTCAACCCCTCATTTGGTGCTGTTGTAAAATGTAATTATTTCTGGTTTTCTTTTTTCTCCACTTTCAAGATTGATTGTCGCGTCGTGGTGCATGGATGAAATGGCAGTTACAACTTTGTTTGATTTCGCTTTGTAAGACAAAATAGTCAAATCATCCGTGAAGCCAAACATAGTGGAATACAATTCACGTTGCTGCGTTCTTATGAATTCCTGAGGAACTTCTTTTCGGTTCTTTCTAATCGTGCCAACCAAGGTCAGGCGGTAATTCCGCTTCATGGAAAGCGACAACGGAACACTCGTGTACCAATTATCAGTCGTAATATTTCTACCGGAGCCGGATACAGGCTGAATTAGCCGCATAACCACAGCTGCAGGAGAATTATCAACAGGATTTCGGCCACCCTGTGCGCCAAGGTAAATTTCCATGTTCAACGCATAGAACGTGGTGGAATCGGTCATGCAATATGCTTTTATACCATAACTCTTTGGTTTTGCTGAGCCAAAATATACACGAAACGAGCATCTCCCGCGAAAGGGTAGAACTGATTCATCGATAGTGAGAACTTCTGGTGGGGAGTAACTTGATGTACAGTTCGCCACAAATTTCTCAAAAAGGTCCCTTATTGCTGTCATTTTGTCAGTTTCACGTCGCCACGCTCGATCAGTTCTCGAATCAAATCGTAAAACGCGGCTCAAGAAGAGAAATCGTTGACAAGACATAATGGCACGGTTCAAATCACATCCTGTACCATCTGACGCCCAAATGTCTTCAAATGATAAATGATTTGAGCGAAGAACACCTGTGATGTACAAGCAACCGATGTATGCCTGAATCTCTTCCTTTTCAGTAAAGCGACAATTGCTTTTTTGAGCAAATTGTGGTTGTAGCGAGGCAATATATTCGTTGATATATAGAACAATAAGGTCAATCATTGAGTCATCAAAGATACAATTGAATGCCTCTTGAAACGTCATTCCTCGTCTGCGTGCTGCACCCGTTGGCCCGGAAGCTTGAGTCAAACTGTTGTGGCTGCGAGTTCGTCCAGTACGTGGGGGCCTTCGATTCCAAACGAAATGTGGTTCTCCTTTTCCGAGAAACGTGGAAGGGGAACCGTCATCTTCATCATCATCACTTGAGGCAGATGACTCGACAGACTGCTCAGACTCGGAGTCATGATCGTCATGCTCCGAACAGTCCTGCTCCGATTCATCCGATGTGTCGTTTGCGTTCGGTTCAGAAGGCTCGTTGTCTTCGCTCCAATTGTCAATCAAAGCTAACACCTGCGCTGTCGTTAGATGGCGGCGAGTAGACATGTCTTCTTCTCGTAAGTGCGTGCGACCAAAGTCAAATAGAATAATGAAAGAGGTGACAAATCAGACGGAGAATTTGTTGAGAACTAATCACTGACGTCACATGCAGCTACTGCTGCATTCATTGCGCGACTTCATTCACAAGCGCTTTTGATTGATGCACCCCTATTCATAAAAAGGTATTGTGAGATAAGCGCACGCTCATTCATGCACACATCCTCGGCTGCACACTGGCATACGCGCCAAGCAGTTTGCATCAAGGCAGGTCGATACTGTAGACGTTAGTAGACAACACACTAACACACTCTATCTCTACCCATGAATGAAACAGCAGCCGAAATCGAACATTGTCAAAAGGTGGCCTAATAATAGACAAAAGAAGTCACAGATTATCAGGTTCCATACATAACTTTTAATACAGTAAAGCTGATGAATAATATGCTTGGGGTAACATTCTACCCCACCACACCAGTTAAGGGTTAAAGATATAAAACAACGGTTCCAAAATAATTAAGTTATACTCCATGAAGGTAGTCTAGCATAGACTTATTCTTAGATTAATTAATCTTAATATGTAACTTGATGATCCAGTGATGACTGAATGATTCGCAAGGAACTACAATACGTACACATGGTCAGTATATTTCAACAATTTTATTAGGTTGATGTACAATAAGATTATGTTGACATTTATATTTTCAATTTGATGTAATCTAAGTAACATCAGTCCATTTAATACTTACAGTGGGCCTATGCATAGAGTGACCTTTTTAACTGCGGAAAGTCGTACACCATTTGTAGTTTTAACCTAAAAAGTGGTGAATAGGATAAGTTAGCAATAATAACACACAGACAACATCGCATAGGCTATATATGCCAATAAAAACTAACTCACTTTGAATTGAGTTGTCAAAGAATATAGGGCCTACATGTAGCCGTACATGTGCAAAATCGGTTTCTATTGAAACAACCACTTTGGAAATAACATTCGTAAATTTGGAGATGTAAGCTTACTTATCAAGTGGACAATAGGATAGATAGATTTATTAAGCAGGATTCATACAGAAGCACTGACTATTATACTAGTAGAAATAGTAGAAACCAAAACTAGTACGCTAACGATTGAAAGATAGCGAGTAATAAAGATGAAATAATAATAGGCGTTTTTTGGAAGGAATGACAACCGTCCTTTACAGCTACAATCATCGTTCATACAATGAATTGCAAGCGATCCCTGAAGTAATCGATGATCCAGTTGACGTATCCACAGGATTATCCAAATCAGCCAGTCTGTTAATGATATGGTTAAACTTCGGAGTATCGAAGACTTTTGAATAGTCGTAGGCAGCAACCACAACATTATCAATTGAACTATCATCTAAACGTGAAGTTCTTCTGTATTCATGCAATGAAATCACAGCACTGCAAATGGAGGAATTAGGTCAAAACCCAAAGTGGCAAGGTCCGTAGTTTTTGATATACCTTGTCAACTAAATAACTACCGGGAATCCTCCTTTAACCGATTTTAACCGATTAACCGATTTTAACCGGTTAAAAATATGATCGGTTAACCGGTTACAAAAAAATTAACCGGTCCTAGCCCTGGTTGTAGGTCATTGATCGTCTTGTGAAGTTCGCATATTGACATCAGTGTGCAACAAACATAAAGTAAATGTATGATCTACATAACATTTAAACATATATACATGCCATTTGAATATGACGAAGTGAACAAAGGTAAATATCATTCAGACTGCTTTAATAATTACTCCAAAGAATCTAATAGGCATACATCAGATCCCGCGGAAATTAAATTGCTTAACCACGGCGATAAGAATGTTATGTTTCACAACATTGCCTGCAGGAAGTCTGAAGTAAATTCTTAATAGATAAGGCATAAATGTGGCAAAATATGATGCGGAAAGCATGTGAATTTTTAAAATACTGCTATCTAAACATCCGTGACAGAACGAATAATAACAAATCTAGTAGAAGACATAACTTTTTTCGGTAAATGTTATTAACACTGTATCTTTTTGTACATTCAACAAATCTTAACATCATGATGAAGCTGAATGATAGCTCACACTGTTTGAAAGTTCTCATGGAAAAAATCGGTCTTCTTCATGCTAAAATCCTGCATCAAAGAAAACTCTCAATTATCTTTCGGAAAGCCTACTGGCCACAACTGACCACTTAAGAAAGTAAATTCAACACGAAAACTACATATGAAAATGGTTCAACTTTTTTATAAAATTATTTATTAAACGGCTTGTGTGATCTGCACAGCAGTTAAACATATAAACACGAAATTTAAACATGACGAAGTGAACAAAAGTAAACATCATTCATGTTGCTTTAATATATACTTCAAAGAATCTGAATCATACATCAGACAACGCTGAAATTACATTGCGAGCCTAAAAAGAACAACGCTAGGAACAATTTTTGTAATACTGTATGTGGTTTGCGTCTAAAATTATAGGTTAGAATCACAGAATCCAATTCTGTGGTTAGAATATTATTCCACGAGAAGGAGAGAAATGACCACAGCGTACGACAACCACAGAACTAGATTAGGGAAAGACTTCCCGCTTTCATTCATTCACCGTTACTTGCACTGAAGCCGCGATTTTTTGTTTACATCAACGGCCACTGAAAATACTTGGGCAAGAAATTGGAGTTAGCCAGCAGCAAAGCATGAAAGACCAGTATATTATAATGTTTTGCTTGAATTACATCATGCAATATTGTGGTCAATTGCTAAATTAACAAATGTGCGGTACCTTAGGCATGCAACTGGTTGAATCGATATTTGAAGAGATCAAAATTTGACGCCCACATCTTTCTTTTATCATTGAAGTACTAAATTCTTGATTGAAATGTTTGACAACTTGTAGGAGTCTTCGCATTTGAAGTAAATAATATAACTTATAATTTTGTTTTTGACTGATATTATTCAGAGGATATATGTGTCATGTTGTGTTCCTCGCTGCTAAAATCGAGCGATAAAATTTTCAACATTATCATTTCATTTAATATTGTTTCTGTGTAGTAATCCCGATCTTCTCAAAACTTGACTGAGTAAAATATAGAGAAAGAAATTCATTCCCGTTAAAAACGTCTCATTCGTATGTAGTGCTCACTTCGTTTACAGCGATTATGAAGATAACTTGGTATCTCGGGGAAGGCAAGGTGAGAAAGTCAGTTTCAGACGAAAACGTCTTTTGAAAAATAATGCAGTTCCCAGTGTTTTTTTTATGGTTATCCGTCCTAATTGAACACGACACTAAAAATACCTCGTCGTGCAACTTCAGATCGTTCCAACATCTCAAGTCCCAATTCTTTAACGGATGTCCTGCCTTGTAAAGTTTTTCAGGACTTTTCAATATTCAATCAGCTGTAGAAGTGTAAATAGGCTAATGAATATAGCCCATCCCAAAACTCTTCCGTGACTTTTCATGAATTGACAGAGTGAAGCCACATGTAAAGTTTGAACCGCCAATTATTATTTGTTTTAATGCTACGACCTAAAAGTGCTTCACCTGCCTGGACCCTGTTACGGAATCCGTCAAGTTCTCTCTACAATCCGCGCTCCCTTAGAATATTTATTGATGTATGAGTTTTGCTAGCACTGCATGATGATCAGCTGTTGGTCTGATGAATGAAACTGCACTATATTGACGTTTCTTCTAGCGAAACTGTTCTTAGATGAACGTCACTTGTGAGGAGTAGGCCAAAATCAGACAGCCGGCGTGACCAATTCCCGCTATATTGAAGCGGTTGATTTCGAACATGACATGGCCAACAGTTAGACGACAAAACTGGTCGAGTTGATGTGCTTTTAGACAGAAGATGCAATATGAAGATTCCATCCTGGTGTTAGGTCTACCTGTAGATGCTTGTATCATATGATATAGGTGCTCATTCTGACACCTGCCTGTGAGAAAGAAGATCCGATCAGTGGAAAATGTTTAGTGGAGATGTCACCATCAGAAATTGTGTGTACGTTTCCGAAAGGAAAGGAATGCATATTGTGATCATATTCTAGAAGCAGAGTACAGGCACGGTAGCATGAGGAGGTGCCCACGCTAATACAAACATATGAACATATTTTGAATCTATGGATTTGTCATGTAATTATGCTTTCGGTACAAAAGTTTTGCTGCATTCATAGAACGCGATGTAATGGTCATCATCAAACTCAATTTTTCCCATTGAAGTCCTGATATGGATATGCTAAATTGTACATCATTCTTTCTAATAACATGCAGATGGCAGACCTAAACGGGGGTTTTAAACTGCACTTTGAATATGTGATGGATCATTTTCAGTTATCAAAATAATGTTTCTAGGCAATGGTGTGCTTTGAAAGTTATGACTTTATTAAATTTGAGTCGATTAGTTTGCATCAAGAAGTGACAATAATACATTAAAGTAATGATTGTCCGGGAGACCCTGCTGAGAAGGTGAAGCAAAATTTTTTCTAGGGCAGGACAACCGTTAATAGGCCAACCGAAAAAAGTTATTGAATTTTTGATGCGTCTCATTTGCTTAAGTTAACCCTTTAGGGTTTAGTGGTACATTTTTATACCACCAACAATGTATTCTTTTGTGATCGTGTTTCGGCTCTTGTTTTCCGTTGTCATTTACCATATCTAACAACTTGGTAGAAAATGCATTGAAAAAAAGCTGTGACGAGTTTGTTTTACAAAATCAATGATTTTCTAGTGGATACAGACGATGAAATTGGACATTTTTTTCATTATCGACTTTTTGGGAATTGCATCGGGTAAGTGTTGATTTCATCTGTCTCTTTCATGTTCTAGTAACTTTTCTACCACAATTTTGGTAAGATGATAACCTGAAAAAACATAATTGGTCAAGACATGAGCTGATAATTTGTTCGTTTGTGCAAAATTGAAATAGAACACGTAGTTGGTACAAATATATACTACTAAGCCTTAGAGGAAAATTATGCAAAATAATGAAATATTTACGAATGCTAGTACATGTTCTGAAAAATGTATTGCTAGGTACTTGACATACATCCAAAAAACCTAGCTACACTTTTGCGTCTATGACGCTCCACCAATGTAGTTTTTGGCAAAATTTTTTCTTCAGGGAATCGACCACACACTATTAGCATCGTTATTCCGAAGTTGTTTCACTAGGCCATGTCCGTTTCTGTGGTGCTTGTGCCTCAATTATTATTTATAGCGTAGATGTTTACTTTCTGTGACATTAAGTAATACACTGAATCTTCTAAATAATGTACGGAATCAGAAAATGATTACAAGTAACTGCTGCTTCAAATTTGACATCTCATTTCAGGTGATGGCGGAAAGAATTTTCATCACCAAACGATCTGCTGGTCGACAGGCAATACAATTGCTTTTCGCCGATGATTCCGATGAAGAGCCTGCCCATGTTGATGAAGAGGATATGTCTTTCCTTGAAGCGGACTATGACCCCGGATTGGACGAAACCGTCATATCGACTTCACAAGCACCTGAATCTGATGAATGACCTACTTCTTCAACTATGACAGGACCAAGAGAAACCCTCTTCTGTAACTCATGGAATACCAAAGCTAGTCTTCAACCCAATCCATCGTTCTCAAAAACAATTGAATATGACATTATTCGGTCTGACATCCTTGAACTGAACTGGCCATATGAAGTATTTCTCAAAGTTTCTGGGTTGAATCAACTTATTGGTGACATACTAATTCCCCAGTCACACGAATACGCGAAACAAAATGGGAACGTTTTTTCTGTTGAAGAAGAAGAAATGAAGGCCTTCGAGGGTATTTGTGTTCTAATGGGCCTGCATGTTCTTCCTGAAATGAGGGATTATTGGTCCACTGACAAAGCAGTTGATGTTCCATTTGTGAATAATATAATGACCCTGGCAAGATTCGAAGCAATTAGAAAGAATCTGCACTTCTCTAACAATTGGGACGCCACCCCTAATGACCGTGCCTACAAGATTCAGGCGGTTTTAGATCATTTCAACATGCACTTTCAGGATGCCATCAGCCCTTCAAAAGCCCATTCAATTGACGAGCGAATGATAAAATTTAAAGGTCATAACATCAAGAAACAATACATCAAGAACAAACCATCAGTGCGCTGGGGATTCAAAATGTGGGTCAGAGCTTCGGCAAAGACAGGCTATGTCTTCGAATCTCACCTGTACACCGGAAAAAAGCCTGATGAATTCTCCGACTCTTCACATACACTTGGCGAATCGGTGGTTCTGCAACTGTCACAAACATTAAAGATAAAGGATGTGTTTTAGCGTTTGACAATTTTTCTCTTCGGTTCCCTTGATGGAGAAATTGCATGAATATGGCATCAAGTCGGCTGCAACCATCAGAAAGAACAAGAAGCACTTGCCCCAATTGAAAACTGACGCAGGGATGAAGTCTGGGGAAACATTTGGCACTGTCCAAAGCAATGGGAAGGTGGCATTTATCCAATGGAAGGATGGACGGTGCGTGTGCGCTGTATCGAATTACTTGACGCCTCATGGAGCGACCTCTAAACAGCGATAGTCAAAGGATCGGCACAAAAAGCAGAAGTTGACATATCGATAATGATAGCCATGTGCAATTGCTACATGGGAGGTGTGGACATCTCTGATCAAAGGAAAGAATGCTATGAAATCGACTACCGAAGCCGGTACAAATACTACCTCAAACTATTCTTCGATCAAATTGACACCGCCATTTCAAATGCCTACATAGTGTACAAGCAGATGAAAGACGTCCCTTCCATGTCATCGAAGGACTTTCGCTTGAAGATTGTTCATGGTCTTGTAGGACAATTCTCATCAAGATCCAAACCGTGGTTCGAATCGGCAAAGTCGAAGAAAAGAAAGTTGCTCCAACCATCATCCAATGGTATTCCTCACCTTCCAATTGTCAAAAGCAATAGAGCACGATGTACGTTCTGTTCTTCAAACGAAAACGACTGCCGAAGTAATGTATTCTGCAGGATCTGTGACGTTGCTCTATGTCTGAATAGTCAGAGGAACTGCTACTCATGTTATCATGAATAGTTTCATTCCCTTATAGTCAGTAGATGACGCAATTCAGACAAAATGACGCCAAGTTGGACATTTTGACGCAGTCAGACTTTTTGACGCAAATGGACTTTGTTCCGCACGCTCGCATCTCACCAAATTTGGTGTACAGGTAAATTTTGCTGAGATGTATTCAATACATGCTTTCAATACTTTCCGCCGGTTTCGGTTTCGGAGACTCCAGATTTTCGTTCTTACTGACGCAAGTCATACTTTTTGGCTCACGACGGCATTCTGACGGGTTGGACTATTAGACGCAAGTCAGACGTTTTGACGCATATTGAATATTTGACTCACGATTGCATAATAAGTTGGAGGGGAGAATCATGCATTCATAATCGCAATCAACCATCATAGAGTAAGTTATAAAATGTCTCTACCTCTTCATATAGTTTAGGCTTGCATGCAAATATGGCCTGGTAGAATCAGAGGGACTGGTTGACGATCGGTCCCCTTAGAATTTATTATTCAAGATCGTCAATAAATAGGCTACCATAATATATATATATGCCGTAATTGAAGTGGGTAAATTTCAAGGTGCCGAATTCCATGACTATATAGTAGGGTGACCGCCTGTCTTGCATAAATGCATCATATTAAATCGAGAAATTATTTTTTTCCAATATGTTTGACACTGATGATAGAGCACTAGACAGATTTGGCAAATAACTCTTAGCAATCTTTACTCGTCACTTAGCGACATGCAGAAATTTTGCACAAATGCAGTAAAAACAAGAAAATGAAAACTGCGTCAACATGCTCAGAGCAAGTTGCCATACAAATCATAGAATTATTCATCTTGATCAAATGGTCACCTTACAAAATAATGTAACCATAATTTGGCAGAAGTTTGCAAAGTATCAATATTCAATGGTCTACAAAATATAAAAATATTTGTATAGTTTCTGGGTGCAGAAAATAAACAAACAGGTAGTAAAACTGCCCTGTAAGTCTCATACGATTTCTTAAATGTTCTGTAGTCACAAGTGTGACATTTTAAGCTAGGCCCAGTTCTCAGTTTCGACTCGTGCTTATTTGAGAGTGGCAATCGTGCCAATCTCCACTTATTTGTCACATTGAAAAAACGTTTCCTCAGGGAAAGAATTTTGCCACGTCACACTTGTGAATTTTGCACAATACCATTCCCATAGCAAAATCTCTACAGCTGAAATCAATAGAAATCATGAAAATTGACAAACCTGCAATCTTAAGAGCACACATGAGCCTCAAGCAAAAAACTGTGAAAATGACCCTTTAGTTTGAGATGATGAATTGATACGCATGCAGTAATACCGTGGGCAAAAAAGTAAAAAAATGCCGATTTACTCACTACGAAAAACATAGATTCTATCTGCAATTTACAAATAGTGCTATGATTTGAATATTAAGGCCTATACTTTAACAAAGCTAGGGGACATCTTTGTCAATTAAGGTGCTTTTATTCGATATTCTTCTCTACAAGGTCACTTTGTTCACAGCTTGCCCCGGTCCACCTTATCATTCTAATGCTTATGAAACAAAATTTCAACAATATCTTAATTGAAAGTCCATTTCCAGCCCCAAAGCAAAGTAGCTGCATACTATAAAATAGTGTCATTTCTTTAATGGCGTTTACCACAATTCACGTTTTTGCAGTTGCTTCAATTACATCTAACTTTTGGAAAGCGTGTATGGGCATGTTTTGCCTGTTTGTTTGTTGGAATTTAAATGCAACATAAAATTGGCAACATCCTACTGCTACGAATATAAGCCTTATGCATAGTGTTAAATAGGTACATGTATATTCGCATTTGCAGGAATGGACAAGAAAATAATTTCATACAAAGTTCTACTATAATTTTATATTTTGCTTCAAATGAAAAACGGCTATATAGCAGTGAGCTGACAAAACACAGTAAAATCATCGTTAACACCAGCTTTTAATTTATAAATTAATTCATCGATTTAAGTAATACAATTGGCCTGATGCGTATGTACACAAACTTGGTTGTAGAGAAATATGGACCGAAAAGAAGGATGCTTGTCAACAAGCAGTTAACTAGCGGCATAGGAACGAAGCAGCATTTTAGGTATGAGTTCTTGAAAAGGATCTTCTCCATTTCACAAAGGCCTGCCGTGAAACAGATTTTGAAGCTGCATTTTGGTGTCGAAAGCATAGCGCAAATTAGTGTTTTGCCTACCTCTCAGAGTAGCACATAATTTTATTACAAATCCAAAAGCAGACACCAGGAGAATAATATTGAATACAAATGGTGCAATGCTTGAAATATATCTAGGACTGTGAAATTAGAGTTGCCGTAAATCACAGATGTACATCATTTAACTTGAGACAAATGTGGATCTAGGATAGCTGAACTTTATTTTCCTCACCGGTGACTGCTTTCAAATAGCAAATATGCTTTAAATCAAATAGAGTGCTCTATTATCATACTCTAAGACAATAAAGCACTCAGACTTTCGGTCGAAGTTGAAATTCGTTCGTATTGAAAGATATATCATTTTGTCATTTTGAGAAATGACTTGTCTCATATCATTGTTATAATAAAGGATATGGCTTGCGGTTTGAATTTTAGCCTGAATGAGGGTATAGCCTATGCATGTACTTTTTCATGTACTGCGGTATCATCAGCCCGTCTCTATTTCTTCTTTCATCTCTTAAAAAGGATTCGTTATTTACACCAAAGTATAATTTATTAGGAGAATTTTTCCCATTGCTTCATAGTTATCAAAATTCATCTAGAAGGATAAAATCGACACTGCAGCGACTGGCTCATCAATTTTTCTGAGCATCAAAGTCGAAAGTCCTGATTAATAGACTGTGCTTGGGGGCATATCGGTGAGGGCATCTGAAGAATCCTTCTTCGGGATAGTGTGGTGCATCAAGTAGATTTGTATTTACATGTGTGTTAGCTGGGAATTCCGATTTTGGGACAGTACTAGTACCTGCAGTATTCTAGTTGAACGTAGTTGGCAGACTACATGTATAGGCCTACTTGCTTTTCATCTTATTCCATTTGTTTCCAGTCTTTATGGATTATATTAGGCTTACATCCTTCGCTATAGCTTTGCTGATGATGCTTCCCATTTTGTGCCGTCCCAAATTAATGTCTCCCATTTTTGTTTGATCTCGCTCGTGCAGATTTCGAGAGATTTTTGAAAAACTAAAAGCCTAGAAAAATTTGTATTTTGGCTGGGAAGACCTGAACTAATGTCAACATTTTGATAACGTTGGAGAACTAATAATCATTGTTACTATTCATTGTTAGCTATCATTGTTAATAATCATGGAGTACTATTATCATTGTTCTATGATACTGTAATACTAATATAGAACTACAATAATAAAGTTATATAAATAACTAGTTACAATACTAATTATTGTTTTTGGAATTCACACCGTATTTGATGAATACGATTGTCGCAAACAGACGATTCTTCATGATGAACCAAAAGTACATTGAGGTATCTTCTTAAAGAATTTATTGGCTATAAAATTGTAATAAAAGCTATGTAGGCTTACAGGACCGACGTTTCGTGTATTCACGCTTCTTAAGGGCTTCTTAAAAGCTAAAAACAATCAACAGAAAGTCAGTAGAGCGTCAGGAGGGACAAGCATAGTTATTTACGCAGTGGGTTAAAGAATTCTACCCTTACAATAATTGTGATTTTCTCAAAGCCATTCGTAAATAGAAAATCACATTACAAACATACACGTAAGTGTAAATTGAATCAGTGCGTTATTGTTGACAACAACATCTGTTTGAGAGCTATGGTAGTGTATGAAATAGCATGCAAAACGTGTAAAAGCAATTATATCGGGAGTGCAGTCCGTTCACTCCATACACGCATTAAAGAACATGCCACAAACAAAGACTCAAGTGTACTCAAACATCACCTAAGTTGCTCTCCTAACATAGCTTTCCCGTTTACAGTCAAAATTATAGCGTTTGATACAAACAGCATTAACCTACGCTTCAGAGAGGTCATATTAATAAAATCTATGAAACCAAGCCTCAATAACAAAGATGAATGTTCAACTTATCAGACATTGATATTTTGATTTTTATGTAGGTGTAATTTGAAAATCCTTTCTACGTGTCATATCGGTGAAAATTTGTAAGATTGGATAATAATACAGCATCTTGGCTAAATGATAACTTTTTTTGATTTAATAGCAAACTGACATCGAAGTCGCGATTGCTACATATCCATTGTTAAGAAAGGGATGCCAGGTTGATAGCCAGAAAGCACAGCCGATAGCACTGATATCCGTCAGAAACAACGAACCAGATATCGGTTGGATATCAAACATATCCGCTTATAAGATGCGGATCTCCTTGGGATAAAAATTTGTTATCCGCGGAGATAGACTGGATATCCAAGCGGCTCCTGGCGTAGAAATAATGGTGTGCATCCGTTCAGCTGTGAAGATCCGTGGATATCCGGAGAAACTATAAGATGCTGATCGGGTATCCGTTTGCTCGGAGGGGTGCGATTTAAAGAAGGCGACATGCAGTGCTTCAGCATCATCATTGTGCCTAATTTAACTATGGTACAATGTAAACGAAAGTAGACAGTAATGTTTTCTCGTAATGATGATATCTGCACATGCATGTGACAGATATTTTAGAAGTTTAATTATCGTATGTCTACATGTGTATTCATACCATTGCAGCCCACTGCGATTTCTTGTTTTCTTAGATTCTCTCATTTTCTAATCCCAGCATATAAAAATATCTTTAAGAACCTCAGAGCCCTATCGAATGCTTAGAGTGAATTTTGGTAGCCTATTTTGGCTTCAATTTATAAATAACAATATCAAGAAAATAACAAAAATCATTGAAAACCATAGTCTGAAAGGGAAGTGACATCTGCTGATATCCTTCTATTCTTGTTCTTTGTCCTGTTCATATTTATTATTGTTGTCAAGTTTTTCCTCAAATTTTTGCTCACTTGGTGTGAGGCCTATAAATGCTCTGCTGTTATATCGCTTTACAAAGATCTTATTGACAATAGGTCCATTGCTTTCGGATATTGTAACTTCCATCCTCCACTTCCTTGCTAAATTCACATTCCAAAAATTAGACCTAAACAATTTCTCAGTTTCAATTCCACAAGTCCTGCCTTCAGTTTCATGCATTTTCAAGGAATGACTTGCCTACTGACGATCCTTTGAATAAACCAAAGAATGTAGGCAAGGCCTATTATTCAGGCCATGTCGTTGCCCTCCTGACAAACAGAGTGTCAACTTTTCGGTCTCATTACTTGACATGAGATGGCAATTTTGTAATTGATCGATTCGAACATTCTGCAAATTATATTTCGATTACGATGAATGTTCCAGATGACAGAAAATTGCCCCTGCGATTAGCTCATTTATAGTGTGATGATCATTGAAACTTAATAAAGCAAATTATCTTGACAAATAATTCTAGCAGTGGATAACATTGAATTGGAAGAAAGCAAGATCGCCATATTTCTGTTGTGCAAAATTTACCATGAACCGCTGTCTGAAATAAGATTGTAAATCTTGGGCATCATTTGATATAGGCATATTTGATTCTATGTTAGCTTATTCTTTTGAGATAATAGCTTTATTCGATACATAAAATTGTTGAGAGAACTTCTGTCCGTATATTTAGATATGAATATACCGCATTGCATTATCGATCGTTTTTGAGTCAAATATACCAAATGCGTCAAATTGTTCGGACGCGTCAGGAAGTTTTCAGAATATATTTCATGATTTTGAGTCAAATATACGAACTGCGTCAAAAAGTCTGACTTCAATTTTTATTTACTTCAGCTTGAGTAAAATATACTTCTTGTGTCTAATATACCATTTGCGTCATAAAGACCGACTTGCGTCACGTCACGTATCTGAAGTGACGAATTCAGTCGGTAAAAATGGTTTTCTGCGTCAAATTGTCCGACTTGCGTCATTGAAAATCTCCCTATTGTTTGATAGGCCTAAATTTGGACACAACACACGAATGATAATGTATATTGCTAATCACCATCAATCATCGATTGATCATTTTTTTGAGTTGTATGTGAAAAACAGGCATTTCTCCAACAAATGTAGTGCTCTGAATTACACAATAACATAAGGGGTTTGGTATATTGCACAATATCAAAATACAATTTTAACCATGCCTGCGTAGGTACTTGCATTAAAGAGCGCAACAACAATTGCAAAAAAACTATCTGCCGAGATCGAAAATTTCACTAGGGTATAGTGGTACAAAAATGCACCACCCCCAAAAATAATATTCCCGATATACATTTTCCAAAATACTTGAGATACGTCTTAATGGGACCCAATAACAACTATCCATGAGAAGAAAATAAGATTCCTCAGTAAAATGGAGATCTGTGCCCTAAAGGGTTAATGAGAAATCTATTGCATGACTATCAAATTCTTACTTACAAAGATTCTGATGGCGCATTTCATAAAATTGAATGGATTTACATTGAAAATCTTCATGAATTGCAAACAAATGATTCATTGATTCTCGCAAATACGTTGGGAGTAAAACATATTCATTACAAACGGGCACTTATGAAGGTGTTCCTTTCATAGAAGAAAAGTTCATCTTTAACTACAAAAGCGCTTAATCACAGATATTTGAATTGATGAACTTCCACAGAAAGTTCTTGCAATTTTATCAAGCTGCAATTACGAAGACTGAATATGCAGATGAATCAGAACCCGTACGTACTGCGTGATTACTCATATAAATGGAAATGGTGTAAATGTCTACTTTTTATCATATGAGCTTCTAATCGTTATTATCAATGAATAATTGCCGCGACTTTAATAGTATCCGCCAACTTCTTGCCGAAGTATTTTTTAGACACAAAATACACCCCAGTATATTTCTGACAAGAGACAATGACTTGCTTACCGGCTTCACGTGCTGTTGATCAGAGCAGGCCGTCTTCCCTAATCTTGTGTCTGGTGACAACTGAAGTCTCGTTTACTCACTCGATTAGTTACTTTCACCAAGTAAAATTTCATCACGTGATAGCGTTGGATGAAAAGCTACATGAATATTATGAAAATCCAGATTTCCCTTTTCACGTTGCGCAATGTCATATTTCAGACTCGTGGCGCGTCTGCCCAGGTTTCTCTTAGCCTAACTAACAACTTTCTCGTCTGTATCAAACAGGTCGACCATCTCACAAGCTTCATTACGCAATTTCTACACAAAGTGACGTTATGAGTTTGTCAATGAAATTCTCTTTCAAAACAATAAGCTACCACAAGTTTGGAAGAGAACTTGACCAAACTTACTCGACCTAGCTTACTGTGCAATAACCATTACATGTACTTGTTGTATTATTCTTACTAGCAGCAGCACAAAGCTCAATCAATACTTGCCTCCGCACCAGTCAGTCGGTAATGATGTATAATAGCGGATTAGGAAGTACATGTAAGTCTGACAAACGTTTTCCAAGAATCCACAGGCTTGCAGAACCGAAATATATCTATTTGAAATATGAGCACTTAAACAAAATATACCCAAAGTTTCTAAATGTACCGTAATTTAATAGAGTACCGTTGTGCTTCAAAAGTGTCTTCATAAACAGAAAATGAAGGGAAATTTCAGCGTCAACAAGTAGGCTCACTCTGTGTGAAGTAAGGGTGAAACAAGTGTATTCCGTTAGTGCTCACAAAATGCGGGAATATAGAAGAATGAAATATCTGTTTCATGATAATGTTGCTGATTGATTGGGAACACTAATCGATATTCAAATGCTGCATTACCATACATGCTATGCAATCGCCACTTATAGCATTATTCATATGATGACAATTATGGCTTACTACATGTCATAATTTTCATCGTTATGAAAATTTCTGCATAAACGGCTGGCTAAATTTATAATCATCGGCGCGCTACTGGCACAATTGTGGCTTATGGGGCAAATACATGTATTTAGAGATGCCGTCAGTCGCCGGTACGGTGAGGGTTTTATTGGGTATGGGTCACCTCAAGTGCTGCCCTCACCTTGCCAATCCTCAAAAAAGTGGTGCCCACGACAGC
>CAJQUW010007101.1:0-15019 GCA_907163375.1 Prostheceraeus crozeri | reverse complement strand
AAGCTACCCTCAATTTCTTCATTATCGTAATCTTTCAACTTGTAGGTGGTCGGAGAGTCTTTTTGATTAATCCTTGATACTGTAAATACCTCCTCTGTCCAATTCGGGAGGTACCCTTTAGCAAAAACACTTTTCACTTTTGAGATACGAACTTTATCGCAAATTTTCACATCACTTTTCACATGAGTGCGTTTACGTTGGAATGATTCGCGCACTTTATCTACATTGTCAGCATTTACATCTACTGGTCTGAGTCCAATAGAACGATGGATAGAGTGATTGTAGGCATGGAGTGTATCTTGTAGAACCTTTGTCCAATTTTGTGTCAAGTTGGCAGTAAAAATGTCGCCACAAGCGATTTTTTAATGTGCGATTAAAACGTTCAACGAGTGCAGCTTTATAAGCGCTCTTTACACTAAACAACTCAATGTCATGCCTCTCAAATAATCTTGTCACATGCTGATTTTCAAACTCTTTTCCTTGATCACTCTGAATTCTTTTTGGAATGCGACCTTCTCGAAAAATTGTTTGGAATGCTTTTGCTACTCCTTTCCCTTCTTTTGTTTTTAAAGGTTGAGCCCACGCATAACGCGAGAAAATATCAATGACGGTTAAAATAAAATTATTGCCCGAGTTATGTTTTGAAATGGAGGCAACATCGCACAAATCTGCTTGCCACTGTTCATCGATGTCATGAACAATATAATGGCGGGTGCGGTACTTCTTTTTCGCTTGGTTGTGGAGTGTATAGGTAGCCTGACCCTTTAACCATCGTTTCACTTGTGATTGTGGAAGACCACTCGCTTTTGATAATTTCTTGATAGATGCAAATCCTGCCGGATGTTTTACATCATAATAGATTGACTTCAAACGTTCAGTCGATGACGGCTGACTCTTTTTCTCCTTCTCATCTTTTTGTTTTCTTGCCTTTCTACATTTACAACAACTGCAGCATTTAGCTTTAGCGGTTTTGCGATCGTGTTCACATTGCTTAGGGGTTTCATTATGAGAGCTGGCGCAGCAAGTGCAAGTGACAACGACATTCACCTCTGGCGGCTCATTACATGGCAAGCAACACATCTGCTTCATATTAATAGTCTGAGAACATGTATTTCCTAGGAGGAGCTGTTTTACGTTTTCCTTTTACCAGTTTTAGTGGCGATGTAGATCTACGTCGAGTTCTTCCTCTTGTTTGCTTAGTGAGTGTGGGAGGGGATGTAGCAGGTGACGTCTTAAAACAATTTGTTGGCATTTTCATCGCCTGAAGCATTGGAGTAGTAGCCACTGTTGAATCAAGTTCTTTCAATGTCTCATTATTTAAAGCAAATTTTGGCACATTATGCTTTTTCAATAGTTTAAGAAAGTATGACCAACCAGGTGGAACATAGCCCTGACGGCGCTTTCTACGTGTCGCATACTGAATCAAGTCTTCATAACGTGAAGCATCAATCACTTTATTTTCATCTGTAATGATTTCTCCTCTATCATTTACATTGAGATGGGGTTCAATACTGTTGAAAAGAGATATGGCATGTGCGCGAGATGCTAAAGGTGTAGCAGTCGATACAGAGTCACGCATCTTATTCTTCAAGTTTTTCAATTGCTCAACAGTTTCCGATTGTAATAATACAGCACGATGTGGATCTTTGATGTGAACATTTTGCTGATAATCTATTTCTTTCCTATACATTTGATTTGCAAGAGGTTGCTTTACTTGCTGCATGGCAGTCAATTGTACATATTCATCCTGAGGAATAACAATCATGCGAGAATAAGAACTCATAGTTTGTAGATAATCATGGGAGTTTTCAAAATATCACTTCGAAATCTAAATTCTTCCGGACACTCTTGCGTAAAGTCAATGAATAAGTTACCGTATGGTTTTTCAGTAGCTGCTTGAAAAATTTCAATTAAGGCTTTTGATCCTCTGGGTGCAACTTGTCGCGCTAAAATTTCAAATTGACTTTTATCTCGCGGATTCTTGAAAATAGCATAATAGTGTGTATTCAGGTTTCGTGTACGAGCTTCTTTTCCATCAGGAAACAAATTTTGTGTAATATAGATGATAAAACACCTTTTATGGTGTGCTGCGCGAGTGAACATATCTGTAACATCTTTTGAATTCTTACTTTCTTTTAATAAATCATCCAATACAACAACATCATTAGACTGAAGTTTATCCACTGGAATAATTCCTTCATGTCGAATAAAGTTGCGACTTTGCAATTCCTGAAACAGCGACGGTTGATAAATACCATAACACCAAATCACTCGATTGATAGGTTCCTTAAACAACTCCCTTCTTTATCCAATAAATTCAGCGTGAAAACAGTTTTACCTGCATGAGATGGACCTGATACAGTCAGAACTTTATCACATTGAAGTCTGAAATCCATTTTATTACTTTGAGACTCAACATTTGCATAATTAACGCTTAGAGCCAAAGATATTTCCCAATAGGTTGCCCACGGCAGGAGCTATCATTGGAAGTATTGCTGAAAGGAAACCGCCCTTTTGTGTTAGAGTTTTCCTCTTTCTTTGAAGGGCGACTTTAGGATTGGAGATGAAACGCAATTTCGTAGCATATCGCTTAAGTAACTTTCGTTGTTTTGGCGCTAATTTCTTCGTCCTCAACTTCCTCACATGAGAAATAATTTCACAAATGAATTTATCGTTAGCATGTCGTATAGCATTGTATCGCTGATTTGCTTTCATTCGTCGGAGAGCTTGAATGGCTGAAGAAAACTTTTGACTTTTACGTTTCGTCATTTTACGTTTCGCCATTTTCCGTGTTAGTCTTTGCTAAAACCTATCTTTACCACATTTGCATAGGTACTAACTATTGCGACATAAGTGACACTCGAAATGAGCAATGTCACAGTGGTTACATTGGCAAAGTTGAATGCAATTACGTATGAAACAGCGTTGACAAAAAGCATGCTTACATCTCTTGAAGATGCGCTTTTCATTTCATCCTTTCGCTTACATACATCGCAACACATAGTTTCACCGTTACTGATGTCTATAGCAAGTCTTTTTGAAGATATGAATTTGCTAGCCTTTTCTAAATAATAGACGCATGTACAGAAGGAATATACTTCGAGAGTGAGCAGACATAGCTCGAAAACCAGTTGTGCTACAATCAAGTACCACTGCATTTTCAATTTTTCTTTATGGAAAGTTGAATGTGAATATCTGAAATCGCTTCAATCACTAGACTGCTACCATGATGGTTAAATGCGTTAAGACGTTCAGCAATTTTTATCATATGTCTTTTAAAAAATTCTTCGGGGTGATCTACCACTTCCATTGAATAAGAAGCAAAATGGAAAGAGCGACTTTCCACCTCTTCCTTTCCAAAATGACTAAACTTAATTTTCGCAACTAATCGCGCCATGACAATGCTATCAGAGAATGTATTCATTAACTCTAGAAATAGAGTGCTAGCATCATCGACCACTGCTTCGATGTCGGTCTCATCTTTATGAAAATTTATCACATAATCTTGAACAGCTCCTTTTAAACTTTGCCTATGAAAACGTAATGTTCCGCAGTCGTTTGAGAAAGACATGATCGCCCTTTAACTAACCCATCCATTGCATGAAAACAACAACTCTTCTCATAGTAACATTTATTGAATAACGGTAACAAGCATGCATTATAAATCAATGGTTTGAAAGAGATAAAATAGATACAGCTGATAACTATCATACAGCGAGCAATGATAACCATACAGGACTTTGGCAGTGTTGAGGTAAGGAGGAAAGAAGCATTGGTTATGAACGTAGCTACTACAACGAACAGACAAAATAGGAACACACAAATCCTTAAAACGTTTCGTGACTTCATGATAATGTTGATTCACTCTACTATCCCAAGGCGGGAGCAAAATATCATCAATGATTAGATTGGGAAATACTTTCCTCTCCTTACCAGGATTATTACAAAAGATGCGTATAACATTGAAAGCAGCTAACCATCGTTTAAAGTCAATAAGAAGAGCACTCTCACAAGAAAAGCCATAGTCTTGCAAATATTTCAGATTAAGTCCATGAATGTGTTTTCTCGCCCATTGATCAACATTGGGATCACAGTTGGCATGTTGATGATAGACACTAACAATCTGATATGTCCAATTGTTCATAGCAATAGCACTGAGCTCCTGTACAGGTTCACCCTCACAATCCATAAAAATGATGATAGAAGCCTAAAACGGAAATTTACACATCTAAGGAAGCGTTCTATAACATATTACAAAATGAAGAATTACATCGATGCTTTTCACGACAAAATACACAAATGATATGATGGCAACGAAGAAGTAAAATGTATCTAATAAGACCACGTCTACGACACTCAAAGCACATAAGCGAATTGTCATAGGGTAGAGTTAGGAAAGGACTAGTAATTCTCCTTCTTTGATTTGCGTTTTGATGTAGCATTCTTCTCCGACTTGCGCTTCGTACCACTGCTGTTAAGGATTTGATCAATTATGTCGTCCACGTTGGGTGGTTTCGGAATATATAAAATGGATTCCATATGCATGGAGAGAGAGGCTATTTTATTATCCTTGTGTCGACCATAATATAGCCCATTCACTTTGAAAAGGATATCCCAAGTACCTTCTCCGAGCTCATCACATCTGATGGGTATTGAATGATCTCCATCCTTCTTATAGTAAGTACACCAATGTGATACCGGTAGGCAAATGTGATTACCATCCCAAATCTTTCTATAGGGAGTATCCTTGTCATCTCTCGCCTTCCACTCTTGAGCAAGAGGAGTAGGAATGTCCATATTTAATGTCACGTACTCCTCAATAATATCAAGTTGGTGGCGAATGTACGGACTCACGGGGATCAGTATGTAGTCCCCATACTGATTGTGCATTATCTTGACATCCGTGGAAGGGAGCATTCCCGTTTGGAGTACTACGCTATGATCATCATAACGCAAGGCTTGTTTAAATTTACGCTGTAGCGGTGTAGGATTATGTACCTTGGATGTTTCTTCCACTGGCCTCAGTTGTAGATGATCTGACCGTAGCGAACCTTGTAACGTTTGACCGCCATTTTGTCCTACTAGTGCAGCAGATGGAGTAGATGCCTGAAAATGAAAAAAGATTGTATTAAGTTTACGTTCAAGGGAGGAGAGGGAGGGAAGTAGCGACTTACCATTTTAGTTGGGTAATAGAACAGGGAACTAGAGAGAGAGAAAATGTGCGTCCGTCACTCGTGTGATTCAACGATGGAATGATTCTCACTGTGGAAGGCTCGCTATTTATAAAGAAATGCTTGATTCTCATTGGATGATGATCCTCATTGGACAATAACATCAAGCTGATTCCAAATCTGGTCTCTGTTTTCCAATCCGATGCTTCGTTTTGAAGCTAGAGCCCAAAACGTCCCAAATTCTAACTCTGTCGTTTTTCACCAATGTCCCAAAATCTTAAATGGCGTCTCACATCTAAACGAAGACAGATAGGAACAAGCCGATTCTTTCACTGAATTTGTCTCACTCTTAGCTTTCAAACGAGCTATCGCACGACAAAATCCGTCCACTGGAAGCCAAAATCGAAGCAAGCTGTCCAGAGGGGGGGGGGACGTCAGTGAAATTTCAAAATTTGATGAAAAATGTTTTGGTGACGGTCCCAGGTCGAAATTCCACACTTTGGAAAATTTTCAAATTTTTACCCATACAAAGCCACTCTGACACTTAGGATTTTTTCAGGTGAGCGAGCTCCGACCTAAAATCTTGTAACCGCTCTAACTTTTGAATGAAGACAGATAGGAACAAGCCGATTGTTTCACTGAATTTGTCTCACTCTTAGCTTTCAAACGAGCTATCGCACGACAAAATCCGTCCACTGGAAGCCAAAATCGAAGCAAGCTGTCCAGAGGGGGGGGGGACGTCAGCCGAAAATTTTTTCTCTCCGATTTCGCTGGAAACATCCTTCCTAACCCAAATTTCACGTAGATTCCGAATCTGGCCTCCGTTTTCTCATCCGATGCTTCGTTTGGGCGCTACACACCAAAACGTCCCAAATTCTAACTCTGTCGTTTTTTCGAAAAATGTTGAAAATTTTTTCTCGCCGATTGCCTTGAAACTCACTATACAGATAAAGAATTTCACGCTGATTCCAAATCTGAAATCCGTTTCCAATCCGATGCTTCGTTTTGAAGCTAGAGCCCAAAACGTCCCAAATTCTAACTCTGTCGTTTTTCACCAATGTCCCAAAATCTTAAATGGCGTCTCACATCTAAACGAAGACAGATAGGAACAAGCCGATTCTTTCACTGAATTTGTCTCACTCTTAGCTTTCAAACGAGCTATCGCACGACAAAATCCGTCCACTGGAAGCCAAAATCGAAGCAAGCTGTCCAGAGGGGGGGGGACGTCAGCCGAAAATTTTTTCTCTCCGATTTCGCTGGAAACATCCTTCCTAACCCAAAATTTCACGTAGATTCCGAATCTGGCCTCCGTTTTCTCATCCGATGCTTCGTTTGGGCGCTACACACCAAAACGTCCCAAATTCTAACTCTGTTAAAATTTTGAAGAAAAATTTTTTCTCGCCAATTGCCTTGAAACTCACCCTACCGATGCAGAATTTTACGCTGAATCCGAATCTGGCAGCCATTTCACCATCCACGACAACCTAGACGGTCGCCCACGTCAACCTAGACGGTCGCCCACGTCAACCTAGGCGGTCGGCCACGTCAACCTAGGCGGTCGGTCACGTCAACCCATACGAGACCAACACATCCGAGTCTCACACTCTGTCGTTGCAGAGGGGGGGGGGAGTCAGCGAACATGTTGTGAACCCACCTGGCCGGCACACCACGACAGACTCTGTCGTTCCAGAGGGGGGGGGGACTCAGACCCGAAGCACCACGGCGGCCGACCACGACACTCTGCCGTTCCAGAGGGGGGGGCGCCGGTCGAGTGTTTGTCACTTGCTTACTACTACTCACATGCTTTAAAACTGTTGAATGATTTTGAAAAGACCTTTCAATCAAAAGGTTGCCACACCCATTAACTGTGGGCAACAATGAATGCATTGCTGTGCAAATGGATGTTTCAATTTGTTGAAGAGGACAAAGTCAAAATGAAGAAGCCCGCTCCGACAAAATATCGAGACCATGTTTTGGCCGATACAAAAGTTGCTTATCAGAGAAACAGCAAGAAGCACCGTTAGCCTACTGAAAGAATAGGAACGTACTGTTTTCTAAGACCAAGTACGTTAATTTTTCCTTAATTCGACTGAAAAGATTGTTCGCTACTTACCAGTTGACAAAGTTGTACTGCGAAATCTTCGATTTCTACAACCGTCATCGAAATCTTCCGCCAAGCTGGAAACATGGGTAGCAAATGTCGCGCAAACGATGCCAGCAATTGTTTTTCCTGATGAATATGACGCTCTTCGTTTGGGAGTCCGTCAATACAAAACCGAAAGAAAAATCGAAGTGGACGACACGTTGCCTGTCAATAAGTATTGGCAAGAGGCTCTGGAACTTATCGAGTGCCCAATATTGACCAATCTGATTCGAGCTTGCTTGATTTTGCTTCACGGCAATTCGGAAGTCGATTCCCTATTCAGTATGCTGGCTAGTAAGAATAATAAGTGATAACATGCTATTAAAGAAAATTCGAGCGCTGACTTTCATTAAGTCAGATATGACAGTTCAAATTGTAGCTTGTTTCAATTGCCCGATTGCCAAGTCACTTTTGACGCATGCAAAAAATGCAAAACAACATCGTTTACAATGTTACTACAAGCATGAGTTGATTGGAGCAAAAGACAGAAATACGAATTCGAAACGAATACTTTACATGAAATGAACATCATCCTAGATTTATGGTTGCAATAAATAAATTTGCAAAATCTAACAGCTATTATCTATCCAATTTCGTATTGATGATGCACTGCAATCAACTGCCAAATAGTCCACATGCTGCACACGCAACCGGACGATTGACCTCAAAACCTACATGATCATAAAAAAATAATATTCTAATCTTCAAACTAGAGATTTTCAATGCCAAGTCCAACCACCCGTCGAACGGGTAGCCGAAGTTATGGATATAAAATATCGACAGAAAATGTCGGAGCCGTTTTAGGGGAAGAGCAAGAAAAATATTCAACCCACCCTTGTGGTTCTATTGGTGATGTCTCAGTCATTTCTGCCAATGTTGGACAATTCACCCAACTCCACAGTAAACAACTCATGTTTCATCACTGTTGCCTCACGACATCTGCTTGTATGCAAGCCGCAGGTTGCACACTCGCACACAAAACTTAACCAGATTCAAAATATTCAACCCACCCTGTGGTTCTATTGGTGATGTGACCCCTCATATTCATAGCTAAAGGAATCTGATATGCAAACCGGTTCAAGGGCACAGACCTCCCTACAATTCGGCTCTGTACCCGCGCACATGACCCGAGAGAGTATGCCAGAAGACGCAACTGCACTACGAAGCCTCATAATTACCCAGCCTTTAATTAAAATATGTAATATTTTGTTTCGTGAGACTGACAGATTTTCATCTACTGTGTGTGTGTATGTGAAGGAAAGCATGCTGCTTAACTGAGTCGGCTAAAGCTTAGGATCCTTGGCTTAGGATAAAGCAAAGTCGACTGACTGAATTTGAATAACATTTTTTATTAACACATTTTTTTAATCATAGGTATGTAGTAAAGTATTATGCCTATGTTTTCATAGAGGAAGCTAATTCTTTAATTTAACCGATCCAATAGCCATGCGTTGAATGCCCGAATGGAAATAATTTTATGCACCATAATCTGATGATGACTTCATAACAAATTACTGTGAACCGAGAAATTTTGCGCGAACCGACAAAAAAGCAATTTCGCGACTTCAAATTTCTGCGAACACGCCCTAGCGAAAAAAATCTGCAATCACCAAGGTGGCCTGCGATGCAATTCATTTTCCTCAACTGAAATTAATTCGTTAACGCCCATCAGAAGAAGTTCTTCGGCAATTAATACGCAGGCCAGATGTTGAAGACTGAGTAAAGGGGCAAAATCTTCAGGATAGATCTGAAGTTCACCAATTCGAAGCCAAATTATTCCAACTGGATAATTCAGTTGTGTCATTAGCGGAAAGCAGAAACAGAGATATACCATACAAGTTGGAAGAAGCAATCGACGATCTATGATGCCTTTATTTATTGCGATGGAAATAGTGATGATGAGTTGTACATTATTGATATGTCCGTGAGAATCCAAATTCCAAAAGAAAGATTGCATTAAAAAACCACTGAAAGTTGAAGTTGAGTTAAAAATTGAAGTTTTTGAGTTTCCACAAACATTACCTACAATGAGTTTTGCGGAAACTGTTTTGAGATATTCATAATTATATATTTCAAGAAGAGGGTCTAATACAGAAAGGTTAGACAAAAAATAAACATCCTCGCGAATAAAAAAGACCAACGTGAAAAATTCCCGGTTTTCAGTATCTTGGAGGATGCTTCTATTGAAAGTCTCTAAATCAGTTGAAAATCTACTAGCACTACTTAATCATCTGCAGTAGCAGCATATGCAGAAATAAACAGCAATAGAAAGTCGAAACAAGAGGCACAAGCACTAGTGAAAACGTTGTTCTATGGTTCACAGTTCACACTGTGGGCGCTCATTCATGATCGGCGACATGGACACAAAGAGGAAGGTAGCATACTATACAGTGATGCAGCCTCGAATTTGAGTGGAAATTAAACGCAATCAAATAAGCATGTCGGACTGTAAGAATGCATATCATAGCCATTATACATGATGGGGGAACCCCAGCTAGAAATTTACATTTGTGCTATGGATCTGCGGAGTTAACATTCCGTGACTTTTGCTATCTTTTGAGTAAGTTCTTGTTCTCAGGTGTTATATATTATGAATGAGCGTCTGCTTGCATTTAGTTGGTCAATTCTCTGGCAACGCTTCAAGTGTAATGAAAACAGAGATTGCTGTGAATTCTATTCTATTCTAAGGTAGTCGACGTACAGCATAAGAAAGTGATTTTTGGGAGACTGGATGAAGCAGCTAGTGAGGAAGCATCAAGGATCTACGAACGTCATTCGAGAAAGTGCAGTTGGTGGGCAAGTGACTTCTTCCCTTGTATCAGGAGTTCGTACAAGTGTTGGTTTTTCTTTGATTACGTTGATGAATTTTGGTTCAATGGGAGTAGCTCGTCTGAACACCAACACATTCATGACAATAATCTCGGTAGTAATTGCTTAACTAGCGAAACCAAAATCTCCATTCCTAACGACATAAACTTATTTTTGAGTGATGGTCCCAAATTTCGGTTGCCGCATCAAATTAATGATGATTTTCTTAATGATGATGAAATTGCTATTGATAGTCTGTCATATAAATTGCGCTGGTCTCATCACTTTAACAGTTGTGGAGCATCTAACAAAAATAAAATGCACATTCCTTTTGATAAGAATACCGTAAGCTTACCTCCACGTATGAGCGAAACCTCGGAAAATAACCTAAAACTTTTCGAAATAGAGGCTAAACGTGCTTTACACGAAGATGCTAAAAATTGAAAGAAAAATAAGAAATACAAAAACATCAATAGCATATATAGAAATACTAAAACCTTATTGAAACAAAATAAATTATCTGTTATTTCGTCAGATAAATCTAATCTTATCGTTGTTTGTAATGGAGAAAGCATAAAAAACCGTACCGAAAGTCTCCTTCAGGATACAAATACATAGAATTACATGCAATAGAAAACCAAGCTAATCGTTTAGTTAGAGCTAAATGTAAAAAAATGACAAATATCGACCACGAAAAACTTCTCGTAACAGGGAGCCATCCAGCCAAATTTCAAGTTAGTATAAAAGATCATATATGGACAAAGAAAATGGAATATTTCCATTGCGCCCGATAGCGTCAACTATATGTACACCAACTCAGACAGTTGACTGGTTGGCAAGTATTCTTCTTAATCAACTAGTTAAACATGTGTCAGCACATATTAATAGTACTAACTCCTTGATAAATGAAATGAAAAATAAAAGTCAAGATATTGTTAATGATATTGATCAAAATACTCTCACTTAGTCATCTCACTTGACGTTAAAAATTTATACCCTAGTATACCAATTAAGGACAGTATAACCGTGATAAGAAGCCTTTGCTATACAACATTGGAGTCACATAGGAAAATTATGGCTTCAGCATCAACGATCTCATAGACTTCCTGAAAATTATGTATCGTATAATTATGTGATAACTGTACAATGGTAAGACGTACCTCCAAATAAAAGGTTGTCCAACTGGGGACACCATTTTTAGCACCTCCATTTGTGATAATTTATATGAATAGCGTAGAAAATAAAGCCATAGAAAAATTAAAAATAATCACAATATTTCTCCAACCATTTATAAAAGATATATGGACGATATCATCTTGGGTCCCTTCCCCGGCCCAATGATAAGAATGTACTTCAGAATATTCATGACACGTTTAACTCAATAGATGATAACATTCAATCTACTTTAGAAGTTCCAGAAAATGAATGTCTCAATTTCCTGGACATAAGCATCTCAGTAAAAGGAAAGCTAAAATATAGTTGGCATAACAAACCTTGCCATTCTGGAATAAGTTTACGCAAAGATAGCTGGCTGCCGAATTACGTATACAATAATTTTATAAAAATTAGTTTCCGATACGTCGAGACTCGATGCTCTGACCCATCAGAAAAAGCGTATGATATCATGAAAAATAGAAAAAAAGAGTGGAAAATAAATGGAAATAGAATGAATAAAACTGATATGTATCACAAAAACAGAAATAAAAAATCTAACGTTGAAGAAAATAACGTGATTTTGAACCTTGATTTTGTTGGCGATGGATTTTTGAGAAAAATCAATAAAATATAAAATAAATACGATATTCCGATACGTATCAGTAGTAAACCTGGAAAAAAAGTAATCACTAGTAAATCACTAGTAAACCTTGTTTCAAATTTCAAAAAATCGGATGAAAGTACTTGCTCGTGTAGTATTTGTGTAGTGCAGTATAACTGCACAAGTGAATATGTTATTCATGAATTTTCTTGCAGAATATGTGACCAGAGTTACATAGGTCAAACGTGTCGTCCATTTCAAGTTCGCTACAGAGAACATGAGCGCAGTTTGCGGTATGAAGACCAGAAGAGTGCACCTAGTGAACATTCGATGAAGGCCCACAGTGATAAAGTGATGACCATTAACAATTTCGACTACAAAATTATTGATCAGCAACTATCAGCGATTACTACTAAGGTGGCTGAATCCCGCTATTTTGCGACGAACATGCCAAAAATAAACAGACGTCATGAGATGACCAGGATGTGCTGCTTTCACTCACTGATTTATGCACAAAAACCCACTTGTACAGCGACAATTTAACCCTTGATACTGTCTGTGTATAGACGAAACGCGTCGGGTGACTCGCTCTTTTATTTACTCAATAAAGCGTCGTAAAAATTGGGAGAGAACCTGCTTTTTCTTAATCATCATGACTGACCTCCCGTATCGACAACTCTATCTAAGGTAGTCATTGATGTCAATTTCATTATGAATAATGAATTTCATTATGAAAAATAATTCATCATAATATAATAAATTCTGATGTGACCGTTATACCGCATCCTCAGGAGGCATAATGCTGTTCCTGTCAAAACCGCTGAAAGTATAACGACGTTGTAATCCGTTAAACCTCCATTCCCCCCTCCTCCATGGTAGCGTGATTGCAGTTTTCTTAAGTGTGTTGCTTTGTTTTTTCGCGGGAGTATCTGAAGATTTGCGTGTTGACACCATTGATGTAGAAAGGGAAAGATAACTCGCTCTGATATTGTCATGTACATCTGAAATGGAGCTTGGTGATTCACGAGCACTTTGTGCAATAGTGGCAGAAAGATAGAACCGATAGCACATCACACGTGTTATCCCTGCATACTGCAAAATGCATCATTGACTCTCAGTCGACTTTAATCATGGTCAAGAATTGTTGCGTATCTTTGCGGTCGAATAGAGAAACCAAAGGAACTCATTTGTCCTTTCATAGCCTTCCCCTTGTGAAAGTGGAGAGAATTCATCGGCAATGGAGCGTACACCGCGATCCGACGCAAAAAATCTTAAACCTTCGTTTGCTCCGTACATTTCTCAGAATCGGATTACAAAAAGAGCAGCCCATTTTGGGACTGAGAAGTGAGAACCCATGTTGTTGGGAATCCCGAAAATTCTCTGTGTACAAGCATTGTCACTTTTATCCAATTGTTGCCGTGCGAGTATTCGAAAAATCGAGTCGTTCAATTAGCTAGTCACACCTGTGTCAACTTTGATAAACCGACAGAAAATAAATGCCCCTTGGCAACATTTTTGATGAATAATTGCAATGATCTGCAATTACCAGAATAAAACGAATTAATGATGTCAGCCACATACGCACATGTCGAACTCGAAGCCCAGACCCAATCACTGCTATGACACACTCGAATAAGATGAAGCTCCCGACCCACAAGGGCCATAATTAGAAATAACGTAGCATTTCCTTGACTTTGTTGAACGACTTGAAGAGTCTCCTCACATCATCTTCTGAATCTGGGAAGGTGAAATGCCATGATATGAAAAATGTCACAAGGTAGTATTTTTATCTTGCCCATCTGGGGCGGCCGCCATTGAAATTTGCTAGTCACCAACAACTCACTATCTAGTAGTGCTTCTGCGCGGTCAGCCCTGGTTCATAAAACACCTATATTCATTTTTCTCATGTCCCACCTACGACAGCCTAAAAACACAGAAAACTCTCATCATAGTGCGACCGGTGTCCACTCCCCAGGCATGCAGACTCAAACTATTCGACCTTCTGCATCTCCGCATCAACGTTCGACATCATGCAGCTTAACTATGACGGAGATGTCGGGGTCTAGTATGATGCTACTTACCTTCAGGATCTGAGGAATCGGTGATGATGACATCGAATTCATTCTGATGATCCTTCATGAATTGGAAGCCGTCTCCGACAAATAAATTCAATTTCGGAGAGGAAAATCCGACTGACATATAGGGCAAAAACTTCTTTGACGCATCGATCACCATCTGTAGGAAATGACGTAGGGAATTTGAACAATGAATTTCAGCGAAATCATTGCAAGCGGGTAATAGTGATTGTGATTCAAGGACGCGAAATTTACAGACGATAAAAATGAGTCTGAGATGCAAGTTGTAATTTTTTTCTACCCGTCAACTTGGTGCATTTCCATTGAAGATTTATGGTATATATGATTGACTTATCAACAGATTGATGTTCAGCATTTCATCTAATTCGGCGGTGCTAATTAGGGGAGGGTGAGGCACATTGACCCACCAGCTGTATCAGCGAAACTATTCATAGTGGAACCGCTGTGCTTCAAGACATCGCTTATATCACCAAAAAACCCTGATAATTTCAACTGTCTCCGCCTTTAATCAGTATTTTTAAGGAATATTCCAAAATTTCAATATAAAATAATTTTCAGGACAACGGAACTTTTGCTTTTGTGTAACGAAAAGTAAAGTTTTATGTAATGAAAAACGTTTACATTTTACAGCATTTTGCTCCATCACTCTTTGTCCATTTATCTAGGTGTAAACTTATTAGCACTTGAGCACATTTTTGAAAGGTTAGCGATGTGGGGCACATTGAACCATTCAAGATGGACAATTTGAGCATGATTCCTTGTGCTCCACTTCGATACTTATACTTTCTTTTATCGAGTGAACGAAATGATTTATAAGTTATAAGATTATGTCAAAATTAGTCTGCAGCGCTATCAGATTGATTATTTAGAATAATTTGAGCATTGATAGCATTCACTTTTGTGCGCTGTAGCCTTTTTCAGAATAAAACAGCAGGGCAGCATGGCGAAGAACTAGGTTTAAGGCGACATGATAGAAGAAACCAATGACATTATGCAAAACGAAATCCTCCCCTCAATTCAGTAGGAATAATATATCGAAGAAATG
>CAJQUW010007100.1:0-81982 GCA_907163375.1 Prostheceraeus crozeri | reverse complement strand
AAAGTACTAAGCCCATAGTCATAATTTTTAGCATGCAATGTCTTCAGGTCATTTTCTTTCATGTTCATGCACCCCTGTCTATAAAACTAAACACATTTAGATTTGGCGAGCCTCTTAGTGTCGGCAAACACCAACATGTTGGCCCACTTCATCTACATTGAACCACATTCTCACATACATTGCCGATCAGATGCATGATAAAAGCACATGCACATCACAGGAAATAACCTGAAGACATTACATACCAAAATATATGACTATGGGCTTAGTACTTTTCGTTGAATAGGAGAAAACATAGGAAATTTCATTTTAACGAAAAACTGCAATCCCATTGGATTTACATGTGTTTTTCTTTGATCCCGTCTGGAAAGAAGAGGAACCCACTAGAACTCGGCAGACGTGCAGATTCGTAGTAGGTATAGGGTGTACATCATTCTGTGAAAGTCTCATTTTCGGCCTCGTACCCTGCAGAAACTCGTTCTGGCTGCCGGACTAGTAGGCGTGATCAAGAGCAGGAAGGCTTGTCTTCTCTTTTAAATCACCGAGTGAAAAGACAGTCTCTTTTCACTATCACGGTTCCTTCCCTCAACTATTACAAGCTTTGCATGCATTACTGTCTCTGTACTTTTGTTTAACGGCGAAAGTTGATATTAAGACAGTGACAGCTATGCACGAGGATAAATAATTTGTTTGTATTATATTTCGGGTCTAGTGATAGGCCGGAGTCCGGAGTCCTATCACTTGATAGGACCTCGACTCCAGCAAAACTGATAGGACTCCGTGACTCCGACTCCGCATCCCTGGTGTCTGTATACTGCAGATATCTATCGCTTAATTGCAGATATGCGTAGATTAGGCGAACATTGACAACATCGAGTGATATTTGATGTGAAAGTATTCAAAACGTTCTTGTAATTAGTGATGTCTTTTTTCACAACATGTTTTCCTTTTTTTCTTTAATAGAAAACCGTTCAACAATAACGGTTTTGTCAATCTACTGAAAAGAGTATTGAAATTGGTGATATGTACACTGACTGCCTGGCAAGGCAAGGAAGGCAAAAGTCCATGCTGACTCCATTTTGTATTTTGTACGCTTGCTGTATGATCGGCGCATAATCATCACAGATGTCCATGTGAAAATAAAAATGTAAGCATTCTGATGCTAATACAGACATGTCATCAAACATGTTCTATTCACTATTAATGATTCAATAACATTATTGCATAATAATATTCAATTGTACATTGTATGAGCGGCGTATTTTCCTCTATTTTGATGACACAATTGAATGACAAAATATGAATGGCATGTATATTTTTATCAAAACTAGACATCACCTCATATATTTGAGTTGTTTTAGAGGGAGTGACAATTAATCCTGGTTGGAAGAGTGTAACGTGAAACTAAAGGGTGTGGTTGAAAACTTTCAATGATATTTTAACTTTCAATTCAGAATAATATGCCATTTACTGGCTCATAATTAATGATCTTTATTGTAGGGAAACAATTGAATAAGAAAAAGTACATACGAATTGTACATAAACAAATGATGCAAAATTGCTTGATCGACTATAGGCCTAGTTTGTTTACAAAAGGACCTTAATATTCTGAAAGGAACAATAAAAGGCAAATTGGAAAGAAATTAACCCTTAACCACCGAAAAGAGGTCTTCTGCTCCTCCAGCCATGTTTGAATGCTTCTGTATCAAAGACAGTATACGCTACGCAGTTGTAACTTCAGATGTTTAAGTTTTTGAATATTGTCTTTAGTTTCATATAGTAAATGTTGAAACTCTTCGATTCTATATGAAATAAAATTAGACTTTCTCAAATCAACCTGCAATTTTCTCTTCATCACCGGAAAGGGGTCTTTTTTGACCCCAGCAATGCAGACACAGAGACACACACAGTCAACAAGAAATGAATACATTGTTGGCATGTGACGTGTGCATTCCTGTGTACTTTCTCCATGAACTTCTAGTGCACCTCTCAGTCATTGTATGCACTTTCTCAGTCATTGTTTTGATCGCAATCAGCGACCACCTGTTGTTCAGCGACCACCCGTTGTTGAACAGATTATGTATGTATTCAGTTTGTTCACCATTGTTTGTGTCCACGTTCAGTACTGTATATAAACGGCCTCGTGAATGACTGAATACACTCGCTCGTATTGTTACTAGCTTGCCTTGACTTGATCTGACGCGGTGTCTTGCCTACTTGCTAACTGGTGTTGGGTGTACGGTACAAGTTATATTGAAACAGTCCTAGACTCGCCGTGCATCTCGACCGTTTCGGTCCTCGTGGTCAACCACTGATCTTTTCTGGGATTAGCCGCTCCTTTCGATACGAGGGTGTCCACTAGAAATACATACTTCAGGATCTAACTACATATCCGTCTAGGCATAAATAAAAACACTAGCACATTCTAATAAAGCTGATAGCTATACACACTCTGTAAGTATAAGGCCTATTAACACACATCAGATGATATTCAATCGCTCATCGCAGTCGTATGTGCCTTTCCGAGTTGAATAGAATGATTGACGTTAGCGTTTGCAAGTGAACACGCGCGCAGGAGGTTTCACACAACAAATGGAATCGCTGCAGTGATATTCGCACTACTATCTCATTTCTGTGGTCTCTGCTGCTTTTCCTTAAATTTAATGACACAGTTGCTTATTAATACAATGTCCTTGTTTTTGATATAAAAATTAGATGCCTAATTAAGTTAATTAAAATGGTGTATTAGGAAATATACATAGGGGGTCCTTTTGTCCCCATTTTCGTTGATAATTATTGAAAAATGTTTCCGGTGGTAAAGGGTGGGATTAAGATGGGATTCTGGAATCGCAAAGATCTTGACCACCTCTACTTAAAGCCAAAATATGTTTAGGCTGACATAAATGAGGTCTCATCTATTGACAAATGTTTAAAAGATTCATTTTGAAACCTCAACAGATGGACGGAGGATCAAAGGTTCTGGAAAAGTAACAATAGTCAAATACTAGAAGCCACGCTGCTATACGTGCACACATTTCAGCAAAATTGTCTGTATTGAAGGTGCGAAAGGGTCCGCATCCATAGGTCGGGAGAGTCACTACGTGGTCCGTACTTAGGAAGTATCTATATCTTACTATGAAGTCCATTTTGAAGGTCCAAAGGGGTCGGTATAGTGACCGTGTAAGTTAAAATGAATTTTAGTATTATGGACCGGTTAAATTGTCCTACCATTCACTACTAGCCTTCATATGCTTAGGCCTACCCACACTGTACTAAACTCAGTCTTCAACTTCTGCCAATGCGATCGATTGGCTCGATTGATTCGTCAATTTATGCAAAATACCTTGCAAAATGCTTGCAACTAAAATTACCAATGAAAATAGTAACTTTCTATTTTTTTCTACAGAATTTTCCAATTCTTATAATCATTTGATAATATGTACTTTATCAATAATAAAATCAGCCCTAGATGACTTTGTCTGTCATTTCTATTTTCAAAGGAGGTATTTTGGCTTTTGTGAAATATGCACACAACACTACTTATTAGCTCATCAGACCAGTTTTCTCTTTTGTACCTCAAATACGTACCCATATTACGGACTGCATTTTTTTCGGACATTTATTTGTGCATGTTAAAAACGGACCTCATCCACACTTTATACGAAAATGCAATTTTTTAGCATCTTTTATTTCTAGCATTGGTTATTTCCGGCCGTATTTGGACAAATCATTTATAAATAATATGCATGCAATTTAAAAAATTTTTCGGAAAAATTTTGAACCCTCGTTACACTGACGCTTTCATACCCTTAATAGGGACCATTTTGCCTGACAGTGTAGACATGCTGTATATAATCTATCAATCACTACAGACGCATTTCTTATCACGTATTGTCTTATCAATAGTAGACCAGTCATCATAATCAAAAGAGTCAATTTTAGACATCGATAGTCAAGCTGAATCACCTAAAAAATATATTTTCCACTTAGATTCCAGTAATTTTGTCGGAGCACTTAAATTGTTTTCTTATCGACAAAACGCTGCTATTTTGATATTGTGGCGCGCATGTTATCTCAAAAATCCAGTGTTATCTGAAATTCGTCAGATATTATGATGAATGAAAAGATGGATTCTCCCGAAGGATTTTCTTCTGACGCCTACTGATACTGTTGTGTCAAATTTCTGGTTAGTGCAGACGTAGAGAGATCGTTCACAATTTATCGGACCATCCTGATGCGTCAAATAACGACTAAGGAACGAGGAAATCGTCATGACGAATTAGTATCATAATCGCAAGAATGACAACTCACATTGAATAATGTACCCGCAATTTGTACAGCCAATCAATAGCATTTGTCGCAAACTAATCTGTTCGCGAAATATAAACAGTCGTTGCTGTCTGAGTGGTACTGTTGTTATTTAGTTTGAAGCAAATTTGTTCCGAACCATATTTAAATTGAAAACTGATCGCATTTTGTCATCATCTCTTATCAACTTTTACGCATATCTTAATGCATTCGTTTACAAATTAGACAACGAAAAAGTAAGGAAACAAAAAATATACAAAACATACAATTGCTGTAGATGAATTTAGTTATTTTAAAGGATTTTTAATTTAACTAAATTAACAACTTACAGGTAAATCTGCAAAATTGTTCTGATAACAACATTGATACAGATTTCACTTGCATTGAATTAGATTTCCAACATTATGCACTTTTAGAGGACATGAATGCGAAATTCCTCGGACACTGTGAAACCACAGCAGGAAAAGTCATGCGACACAAATGACATTCCCATACATCAGTTTAAACGATGGCTGGTGCACAAAATAAGCCACCTTTGATTACGCTGGTAAACATAAAGCGAACCATGTTTTCTCTATGGTTATAACTTTGGGTGATGGTTCATGAGGTTTGAAATCTTGATGCGAAGTGCGGGAGATGGTGATTCGTTTCAGGAAACTCTATGTAAATCTACATGAGCCCACGAAAGTTCACTGACCGAAGTTTCTTCATATTCACCATCATGTTTAGAGATCATATTGAATAAAATTGGACTGATGGGACCATAATTTCACTCAGTGGACATGGTACAATAGAAGACATAATTGCATCCTTATAGCGAAGAAGCCCAATGTGTTGGCAAGCAGTGTGAATAGCCCAGAATGGACCGTTTGCGCTGGAATCCCTCATGGTGCGATAACTGGCCTTGTTGTTTCAAACACTGCTACAGTGATTTTTCTCTGTGCAGTCACAATCATCTTGATACCGATGGCGGACGCGCATCCTATTCCGAAGGTTCATATATTTCTAATTGTTCTCATTTCATTGATTCAATCATTTCTTCTGAATCACAATACCTCGACTAATCCAGGAGTAACTTTTACAATTTTATATCTTGAGCTAGCTCTTGGTATTCCACTGCTGACTGCAATTCCTATTATCCTTTTCGGAGGAATTTTTGTTATCATGAGGGATTTATATTATCGAAGAATTTACATGGTTAATAAATGGTTGTTAATTCTTTTATCCCACTGTGGTTGTATGCACTGTATTCGTTGCACGCAGACGTCTATTTCAGGACATGGAAATAGAATATTTGAAATTTTCAATGTTAAAGTTTTCACTTGCTAAATATTTTGATAAACAGCGCTATGATGACGCTAAGAGTTGTGTCACTTTGTTTTCTTTGAGTTCACTTTGAGTTTTCTATTATTTTTTATGCCATCATCATAACCATACTTAAAACCATAGAAATCGAGTTATTATCAATGATATTTATTTACCATGATTGCCCAAAATATTCTTTTGTAAAACGCGGTGTAACTTACGAAGCGTCATTTCATGAAGGAATGCGCTAACTTAGTGTTCTATTGGTACCCTCCTATGGACTGTGTATGGAAGCGTGCTGAAAGTCTACAATTCGTCTCCGCCGCGCTGTCAAGCAATGAGGTAGTTATCGCAGTATAAGCTTTGGGGGTGTTCATTAACTAAAATTCTGCCGACAGAAAATTAAACCGATTTAATATTCTACCGGCAGAATATTCTGCCGACTTAATGAACGACGGTATAATACCGAAACCGACTGAACATTCTGCCAGTTTCGGTGTTATACCGTCGTTCATTAAGTCGGCTGAATATTCTGCCGGCAGAATATTAAATCGGTTTAATTTTCTGTCGGCAGAATTTTAGTTAATGAACAGCCCCTTTGTCTCGACTTTCGGTCTCGATGAAGCCTAGAGTGCGATAAATATCACTTAGCGTAATCATAGCATTGTCTATCAAAATTCTGGCAAGTGCTTCAGGATAACTCTGTGCTTAACCATTGTAAATATAAAATGTTCTATTTCTATGTCCTGAAATGTACGTCTGCATACACCGAATACATTGCATGCGATAACAGTGCAGTAAGTAAGCCATGTATCAATGAATTCTTTGATGAGATTTATTGCACGATCAGGGTCATTGATCGTCCGGCGAGTAATAAAGAATTTTCTTGATTTCCACTATGAATGGAAGTTTCAGGCAAGTGAATCCAATTCTTCTATATATTGATATATATACCGGCAAGCACACTGTCAATTGCAAAGACGAGATGTCACTAACATTCTTTCCTTTCAATAACACATGATTGTCTCTATACCCTGATTAGAAGATCATTTTTACTAAGAACAAAAGGCTTACCTGAACCATCCATCCATGAATGTCTCTCACACCTGAAATAAATTGCGATTGTTTTCTCCCTGCAACAGACTTCACAACGACGGCTAAATCATCACATGAACTGTCTTACGTTCATACGTTAATCGTTCCGATCCTTGCGGAAAATGACCTCCCTTGTGCTGCGAATCCAACCTGCACGATTCATAGTCATACGCCTCCAATAAGGGTTTACAATCTCGAGCCGTTTCCCAATCCCGGGATTTTCGAGACTAGATAATCGCAATCCCGGGATCTCGATCGAGATTTATATAAAATTTTCAAATCAACAATTTTCAAGGAATATTTTAAAAGACGCTACCTGCTTGTAAAATGTATATCTCTCATAACTTGAACTAAATAAACATGCACGCGAAATTAGTCAACTCGTAAAAAATATTGGCGAAGTAAGGTAAGACACTGAATTGTGTCATCACTCTGTCTCGACCGTAATTTTGTCATGAATAGACCGGTCGCCCAGAATGCCCCTTCGGATTCTACCGATGTTGAGGATCATTCCTGTATCTCGAGTTATACTGAACTGTTGTAATTCCATCCGAACCAACGATTCAAGGGTATCATTTCTTGCAAGAGGATACTTTTCTATTGTAAGTAGAGTTTTAGCAAGCATCTCAGAAAAAGCATCTTGAGCGTCTCTCGGGTATCTTGGAAGTGCTGTGAGCATACTGGCTCGCCAGTCACCAAGTCAGAGTCAATGACTAAGCTTAACAATTGCTGAAAAGGCGTAGATATCCTGTAATGCATTCATTTCTAGCCAGCTGCCTCGGCGAACATACCACGTTGGCTATTTATCAAACTCAAAGCATGAAAAAAAATAAAGACATATTTTCTAAAAGCCTCTGACTTCCTCGTATGTCACTCAGAACTATAGGCCAATTTTTCAAATATCTAGAAATTCCTTAAGATATCGAAGACGTATGCCGGGATTTTGTAATCTCGGAAATGGGGTCGAGATCCCGGGATTGTAGGCCCTATCTCCAGTACTTCGAAAATTCGTCTCTCCATCGATTTCGTTATCCGCCTCTGTTTCTTTTCCCTTTTCTTGGAATCCACACTGTCGTTCGGTGGCTGCACCTGTTGTCACTTGTCAGGTCGTTTGATGAAGTGTATTCAACTCAAAGATTCGGATGCTCTCTCTCTCATTTCCTAAATGTCATATATTATCGTATGTATAATGGAATCCCCAGGTGCAATTCAATCATTGCTTTTGCATCGCAAGATTTCAATAAATTCGACTACTACAAGAATCTCAACACCTTTTACAATTGTAAAATACGAGTTATTTGTTGGCATCCCATTTTTCATGCCTGTAATTGCTTTTGGTGGAAATTTTGTTGACCTATTCGGAATACCGAAATGTTCTTCCATCTGCAGCTTCATTTGTTTTCTTCGAAATTACCATCTGTTCAAATATCAAACATATATCCGTTGGCAATAGCGCTACTGATTCTCGGGCATGTTATACTTTATGCTGGATATTTCATTCTCTTCTTGATACGGTCATATGTATGGCAATCATGTATTTTGAAAATAGATGCACAACTGCTGTTGTAGGAGTCGTGAACTTTTCAGCTTGATGTGGAAGCATCACGACTTATCTCTGCATTCCACATATCAGTGTATTATTAGGTGTAGCATCTGCGTTTTGTATATTCACAGGATTTGTGTTATTGTTTGCTTCAATTTCATTGATGTTTTCTGTTATGTTTAAAGTTGTCAAGAGTTGTATTCGAAGGTGCACGACGTCGCTGTCTCTCTCGTGTCAGGAAAGTGTGATTTGCTTAGTTCTCGTCGTTGCGTGATCCACTGATCGGAATTTTTACATCTTTGTGTTCCTCTCGTATGCGTCGTCAAAACGGTGCCACTCACTTCACTGAATATCAACGCGATCGTATGTTACAGGCCTTTTTCGTCTTTTTGCTGTCATTTTGTGACTATCAGTGAGTGTAACTCCTCTTCTATCTCGGTTGGCGCGGTGGAATCTAAGTGTCACGTGCACTGTCCGGCTGTAAGTCGTAAAATTGAAGTCGCTGATACGGTACGAGTTTAACACACATTAGCGTCTACTGCTGGTATAGTCATGCGGTACTTGTTGTTATTAAATACTCGTTCTATTTTGTATAAATTTGATGAACTTCAAATTTTGGTGAATAATTTTTTACCAGGATTTATCGGAATCACAGAAACTTGGCTAACAGATGAAATCTCAGATAACTTCTTGTCATCGGAAAACTATCTTCTTTTTCGATCTGACAGAGTTGATCGTATTGGAGGTGGTGTATGTATATACGCTGATCTTTTGTACAAACCGCACGTTTTGCAGCAACCGTCTATTGAATGTATTGAGTACATAAGTGTTCGACTTCCTGTTATAAATGTTGTGGTGCTTTGTATTTACATCCCGCCGAACTTGTGTTCAAGTACTCATCGAGGTGTCAGTGAGAGTTTGACGTTCTTCGTTGACAAGATTTTAGATACGTACCCGAACTCAAGCCTGATTTTTTGCGGTGATTTCAATGACTTTAACACAAATCTTTTCTGATATAGCTTTACATGTGTAAATAAAGTTATGGCACCGACACGGAGTAATTCGTTTCTGCATCAGATCTGGATTTCAGAAAATGTTGAGAATTATTATCCAACTCCAGCCACTGTTGGTTCCCCTCTGTCTACTTCAGACCATTGTTGTGTATTTCTGCCTCCCTCTGTAGCTTCTGTGAGACATCAAAGAACCGTTCGTAAAGTTTTTGACTATAGACTCGGCAATATGCAAATGTTTTTGTCTGATTTGTCATCCTCTAAATTTGAAAAAGTGTACAACGCTGTAAACGTAGATGACACATGGCTTTTTATGAGATATTTTTTGAAGCAATGTCAATCATTCCGCAATACGAGGTTGAACTTACAAGCAAGGACAAACCATGGCTTACTCCATTGCTTAAAAACTCATTAATGATCGCTGGTCTGCTTATCGATCCCGTAATTGGCCGATATATAATCATCTGAAGGACAAGATTCATGTTGAAATTTTCAAAGTCAAAGCGAAATGGAGCAGCAATGTCATCAATAAAGATAAAAATATCTGGAGTGTCGTCCGCGTTTTCCAGGGAAAGCAGCAGCCCTCCGTTACTCCAAAGGCTGGTAATGAGTTGAGTCAATTCCTCCTCGAAATGTCTGAGATTTTCAAGCTTTCTTTTAACCATGCGCGTGATGAAGAAATGTGCGACTTTGTGGATGAGCAGTGGAACGTCGACATTGATCCCTTGGACGTCTATCGTCTCCTGAAGCAATTAAAACTCAGGCAGTCATCAGGATCCGACGGTATTTGTGCTCGTCTTTTGTATGAGAGTGCTGATATAATATGTGAACCTCTATGTGACATTTACCGCGCGTCGATAGCGACCAGGAAATTCTCTGACGTGTGGAAACATGCTTTCGTGCGTCCCATTCCCAAAAAGGTAAATCCTACTGCCAATGATTACAGGCAGATTTCATTGCTGCCAATTGTACCGAAGGTTTTTGAGCGCTTAATTCTCTCCGGAATGAAGCATGATTTATTGCGGTTATTTGGTCAAAATCAGCACGCCTTCAGACCACTTGGCTCGACCACTGGAGCGCTGATTGATATCCATGATTGTGCTACATCTTTTATGGAGGATCCTAACAATTTGGGTGTCAGACTGACTTGCCTCGACTTCGCTAAGGCATTCGACAAACTTCAGTTTCAGCGCCTAATCAATATCCTTCTGAGTATGGATTTCAACAAGGGGTTCCTTCTATGGTTGCATTCTTATCTTGTCGACCGTCATCTCAGAGTAAGTTTGGATGGCAAAGTTTGACCGATGTTCGTGGCCACTTCGGGGGTGCCACAAGGCTCCGTTTTGGGCCCGTATCTGTTCGCGCTGTTTATCGCTGAACTGAAAGTCGACAGTCCTAATGCTCGATTGATCAAGTATGCAGATGACCTGACCCTTGTTAAGTCGTGCTGCAATCAATAACCGAATCCTTCAAATCTCTCGATAGTGCTGACCACATGTATTTAAATCACAGCAAATGCAGGCAATTGTTTTTCCATCGTTCTAGGAATTTTTCGTTTGTTCCTTATGATGACATTCAACTGGCTTCCTCCGTGAACATCTTAGGGGTAACAATTGAGAACAATTTGAAATGGAACTGTCATTTCGATCGTGTTACACTCTGTGCTTCTCGACGGTTGCATGTTCTCCGGTCTTTGAAGCCTTACGTGAACAAGAAACAATTATTTGAAGTTTTCAATGCATGCATTATGTCCGTAATTTTGTACGCATCTCCAGTTTTGGTAAGCTCTCAAGCTCTGTTGTACATAAGGTTGACAGATTAAGGAGCAGAGCTCACCGCATCATTTGCGGGGAATGCCGTACATGCGATGCGATTCCTGACTTTGCTCAGTCGCGCAATCAACTAGCCTGTAAATTCTTGCAGATGTGTAAAGATCCTGCCCACCCCCTTCATGATCGGGTTCCACCAATCATGTCTCGTTCAGGATGGTATTTTTTGCCTTACTGTTCAACATCAAGACGGCTCGATTCTTTTTTCTATTGGGCATGTATTTTAAGTAACGGTGATTTCTTGTAATTTCTACTCTTGCTTATTTGAATATTTTATATTTGCTATTAGCTTGTTAACTTGACATGAGTATGATAGATGTGCCAGTGTATCTTCCTTTTATGGTTACTTTATGCTATGTATGTGCATGTGTCAGAAAGTGTATAATGTATTCATGATTTTCATTATTCTTCAATAAACACTTCATTATTATTATTATTAGTTTCAAAAATTTAGATTAAGAAAGCCATGATGTGAATTGAATATAACTTTGACATGTGACAAAGTATGTAGTAATTGGAACGGTTCTGCGATCATTCCGACCTAAATTCTGGTTACTCCCAGTGATAGTGATTTGTAATCATAGTCTTAGATTTATGTTGATTTTAAGCGGAAGCGGACAACAACGCGTGTTATTTCATATCGATGTTATAAGTGCTGGAGTTAACACAGAATTTTATGGATTTTTCAATCTGATTGGATCTACTCGTATTGTGATGGGTACTGGCTGGGGTCACCAATGAACCACTGATATTTGGATTTTTGGTGCTGTATTTGCTCTGTGCTCAACACTTATATTGGTGCTCCAATGAATAAGCCCCAATTCTGCGTATAGCATGCAGAATAGTCAGTCAAGGTGCTGTCATGACTGACATGCACCCAACCACTGCGAACTATGTGCCTAGTCAGTTTCTTGGTATCGCCATCTCAGTTATTAATATTTTCGGTACTGCTCTCACAGGAAATGTGTTTTCTGTAAAATTGGAATATTCCTGAAAGGAAATGATGGAGGAGCGAGGTTACGATGGATAGATTGTCTGTATATTCAAGTGGCATTTTTGGTTGTTGCAATTATATGCATGGGAATACTTCTAGTTCGAGACATTTCAGAGAAGTATTGGAGATGCAAAAGTGCTGATGAGGATGAGGAAACAATACTTAAACCACTGGAAACAAGCAAATAAATCAATTGAATGTGGTGCATTGTAGTAAAATGCCACACGAGTAGGACTTGCAGGTTTCATGTCGCCTTATCTGCCTTAGAAAAATTCTTGTTGGTAAAGTACTGAATGAATATATACATGTAGATCCATGTTACTTGCTGGGAAGACAAAAATTGCATATTTCTCTCCAATGATGACTGTCATTTCGTTTTTAGATTTGCCCTTCCTACTATGAATAATTTAGCATTCAGACACGCGATGCTGCTGAAAATAACTGATGAATTTTCTATTTAAATGTGACAATCTTTTAAAATGAGATAGGTATGTACTAACTTCTGTTTCTCGAGAGAGTATTCATTTTTCATTCTGAATCTTGCCGCTATGGATAATGCTTGAGAACTCAATTACGTATGCTTTTGTCACATAACAGATCAGCTAATAGAGCAGCTAATTTATGCACTAGAAAGTGGTCTAGAAATACAAAAAGCAGTGCCACGCTGCAGTGTGGACATGTACTGTCAAGACAGTGGTACCCAAACGATGGCGGACTTGTGGCTGACAAAGGTCTAGTACTTGCCAGTGTACTTTGCAAAGATCGAAAATGTTATCAAGCCATTTTACAAAATATAAAATCATTTTAATAAAATAGCTCTCAATAGATCTCATGATGCGGTGAGAATTTGCTACTGTGACAGGCTTCAGTTATTCGATTCTCTCTAGATCTAGCGACATTGATTAACATAGAGTAGATCGATTCTTCTGAGCACCTGAAGCTCCCATCAACAAACAACAAACAGCTGATGTCCTTTCTAGGCACACCAACTTGAACAAAGTTGGATATCTATGGGCGAAAGCTAGCGCTGTAGCCTGGAAATAGCGCTTGATGACTTCTTCTATAGAAACATAACTTCTTCCGGCAGCCAGAACGAGTTTCTGCAGGGAACGAGGCCGAAAATGAGACTTTCACAGAATGATGTACACCTCATAGTCCGCAGCCAGAACGAGTTTCTGCAGGGAACGAGGCCGACAATGAGACTTTCACAGAATGATGTACACCCTATGCGTACTACGAATCCGTACGTCTACCGATTTCTACCTAGATCTTCTTCTTGTTAGACAGGATCAAAGGAAAACACATTCAATTGGACACCGATTGCAGTTTCTTGGCAAAAATGAAATTTCCGATGTTTTCTCTTATCAACTGAAAAGTACTACGTCTAGAGCCATAGTGTGTGACAGGGAATATCTTCAGGTTATTTTCTATCATGAGTATCTGATATTATCATGCTTCTGATCGGTAATGCATGCAAGAATGTGGCTAAATGTGGATTGAATTGCTGAAAATTTTGGTGTCTGGCAGCAAGAGGAAAGAGGTAGAACTCGGTAGACGCGAATATTCGTAGTAGACATAGTTCACACATCTTTATGTGAAAGTCTCATTTTCAGCCGCGTTTCCGGCAGAATCTTGTTCTGGCTGCCGGACTAATACGAAGATAGATTAGCTTGGATAGTTGGTGCAAAAGATCATTGGAGGAGAGAGGTTTCAACACGAACTATTTCTATTCTTAGCCTAACTCGTAATGACCACAAAACTTAATCATCTTAGTTTCTTAAAGAATATTGGACGATTTAGTAATACTTTCTATTGAAGTTTTCATTGAGAAGGCGTCTCGTGCGTGCGCAGTTGTACTGTATTTCACCAGAGACTAGGACATGTCATGCATGAAGAAAGCATTTATAAGAGAGAGTACATCTCAACACAACGTAACAGACCGTGACCACAGAATAAATTAATACAGGACAGTGTCTGATATCTTGATTACAATCGATGAAACAACAATAACTAAATGAACAGTGGATGTACATGAATGTCTATGAAATGACTCTACTTGGAATGAAATTATAGTAACATGAAGATAATGAAAAATAGATTGTAGTTGTCAAATGCATCTCTCGGCATGAACATGAAATAAAACAAACCAAACAAGGATTGATAACTCAACACTTTCATTGATAGAATTCCATCTTTTTGGCCATCAGTTGATCGCTGAAACTTCAAGACAATTTTAGCAGTTCATCGATATTCAGTCGACTTATGAAGGAATACTACATTTCTGTTTCTGATAAATGAATGATTTCGTAAGAATGAGACAATTACCAAGACGCAATTGTGAAAGCAATTTGCCGATCGCACGTAGCAGGCTTATCGTGTGTGCTTCCACCGTAGGCTAGCTACACATTAGTGTGCGCATTCCATGAAATAGAGAAATTGATTTACAGCAAAATCCTTAGCCCTCTGATGCATAAACAGGGTCCATCTGACCCGATAGCCTACTTTTTGTGCTCTCAATTAGCGACACGCTAGACCTTCATTCTAATACCTCAGATCGTGGATCATCATCCAATATAGAATAGCTAAAAATCATTGTTCAATTGATACTCGCTTCTTAAAGATGAAAAATAACATGTTTTACTAAAAAGAATAGCAGGGTCAATTGGACCCTGGTGATGATCTTCAAGCAAAGTGGATTAAAACGAATGCTAAGTCAGTTACTAAGTGCGCAAATGATAGTGTCTGAAAATGACTGATAACATATTTTCAAGTAGCATATCTCATGCTGAGTAGATTGACAGCAGTTGTTCACTGGTCTGAGTAACTTGATTGTTCACTGGTCTCAGTAACGATACATATAGGCCTATTGCATCAGAAATTTATTTTCCTACACAACACACAGAAACGTGACCTGCGATGCAATTTAACTTAGTTCGAATTAGCAAAAGAGCTGTGTTGGAAAAATTGATTTCTTCTTGGCGCCAACATTGACGTGAAATTCCTCTCGCATCATAACAAGCAAGTCATCATTTCAATTCCTTGACATTCGATTTTGATGGGATTTCGACGATTTTCAACAATCCATGAGAAAGAATAAAAATACGAGGGGCGTACCAAAAGTTCGTGACGTTTGATTACCATGGTTTTAATTCGACTTTTTTCTCTAATCATTCATCGTTGTCATGTTGTATCAATCATGTGCATTGCCTGTGAAGTATTGTCGGTTGATCGGTAACCTATAGAGACACGAACTGAAGCCGGTAAGTAGTGAAGCAATTTTACTTTTGTCAGCATGACGGACTTCACAAATCGTAAGTGGAGATCTTGTCTGCTCTTTCTGTTCAAGGAACGGGAAACACCAACCCGATCGGCTGGGCGTCTACAAACATTCTTCGAGACAATGCTCGTGCAAGAGCGACCATCAAGCAAATGGTCCCATAGGTACGGAAGTCATTGGAAGACGTTGAGCGCTGTGGCCATCCATCCACTCAAGCCAGCGAAGAAAATGAAGATTTGGTTTGGCAGCTGATCCAGTCTGACAGACGCCCAGCATTTGATGAACTGGAGGAAAAGTCTGGCCAGCATGGGACTCTTGAGCGTATCTTCCATGACCGCCTTGAGTTGTCCAAAGTTTCGGCTCGTTGAGTACCAAGGCTGCTGACTGCTGAACAGAAAGGCGCTCGGGTCAACAACTCCTCTATTGTTCTTGGTCTTCTGGAAGACTATGACAAAGGGTTTTGGATTAGACTACTGACTTTCATCTCATCAGTGCGATGAAGTTGGCAGTCGGAGGTATTCGTTTCAATGGTGAAAGAGATAAAGAGAGCACCGAAAGCTTCATTCGGGAAATTTCCGCAGGATTGGCTTGAAGAAGGAATGAAGAAACTTGAGAAGAGATAGGAAAAGTGTATTGGAATTTAAGGTGACCAGATCGAAAAAAAGAGTTTTGGTATGCTTTTAATTCTGCCAATAAACATTTGTGCAAATGGAAGTTAAATGTTTTCCTGTGAAATGCAACTGTCAGAACTATAAGAAATAAAATCTAGATATGCACTTGGGCCAAAATGGAAAAAAACAGAAAAATGAAAGGCTGGCTGGTCACCTTGCCCATATAAAGACGATGGAGAACATCACAAACTTCTAATTTAGGCCTGTCCAAGAACCTGTCTTGTCCAACGATCCCACCAACCATGATTTCAACTCCAGTTACGCTGTCACAACAGGTTTCTATGTCATCATTCTTTTGTTGCGTGCCTCCTAATTCAAATTGAGTTTCAAAATGCTGATAAACGAAGACCTATAAAAAAGTTTTATCTATCCTTGTTGCAGGGTCAAATGGATCCTGGTTATGGAAGTACGTTAAAAATTGGCATATGCATCAGAGGCTTAAGTACCATTCAAGGGAAAGCCATGTAATTGCAAACTAATTGAAATGCCTATAAAACAGGACCATCAAAATCATTCTCATATTCAATCGATGTCTTATAGCCTTGTTGAACAGTAAAACATCATGCTATGTTTAAAATCTTATATTCTACTGCTACATAATTAATAGCAATTTTGTTTCCATCCCCTTCTGTTGCGACGATTGCTAAGTTCGAAGATACTGATTCACTTAATTTGTGTCCTGCTAACACTCGTCTCTTCACTTCTACAAGATTTTCACTATTTTTTTCAATGGAGTCATACGTGTCCTATTCGCATTTTCCGTTTCTTACTTTTCGTATTTTCTTTCATCTTCTTTCAATTCATGCGCTTGATATCGATCACTTTTGGCTTTGTCGACATTCATTTATTTAATTTTTGCTCAAGCAAAGATCTCCGTCATTCAATGGCATTTTCATTCTTTTACTACAAAGCTACACAGAACCAAGTCTGTTTTAAATCTGTTTTAAATCCAAGTCTGTCACTCATAAATGATACGACTCATCCGCTTCACCATCTTAATCTGAGCATTCTGACGTATTCGGGTAAATTTTGCATCCCCCTTTGCAAACGCTCCATAAGATCAAAAAGCTTTATTGTGTCCATGGCCAAATTGTATAACAGTGGATTCTCCATTTAGTTTAGTAATGTAACAGCAATTCCCACGTCTGTCATTATTTTCGACTATGTATTCATCTTTTTGCTATTGTTATTCTCGACTTACTTCATATTTGGCTTTATTTGTATGCAGCCTCACGATTTTTACTATTGAGGTTTGATGAAATAAATACACGATTATTATTATTATTATTAAAAGAAATTGACCTCAAAGACTTTTGACCTTGATGAAATGAGATAAAATGACATGAATGAGGAAGACATTCATGAGTAAGCTGAATGTCAATGAATTACCGGTACACAATTTCTTTGAAGAAATCTTTCATGGAAGCATTAAGGAGAAGCGTGCATTCATATAACCAGATGTCGAGAGATGCATATATTCAACGAGTCAAGTGAATATAATGAATCTGTTTGTGTGCAGCATTTCTTAAACGATCATGACTGCCATCGTCCACAGAATTAAATATTTTGTTTATCTGCTTCGGTTTGCTAGAAGTGTGAGTAATACGAAATCGCCAGCACATCGAGGAACCTATTAAGTGGGCAAATAGAAATTCCTAATATCTTACAGAGATTCGAAAAAAAAGTCGTGCGTCGCTTGCGGATTGATGTGAGTTCGCAAGCCAAAGTGGTTCGCAGGATCAAAGTGCTTCGATTGCCACAATTCCTTCAGATTCTAAGAATTCAGATCATTGCGCACAAGTTTTCTCCATAATGTTCGCCCTTTCGATAATTATTAAATTGGTAGCAGGCGTACGAAAATTAGTTCACTTGATGTTTTCACATCCTCTCCTTGGCATTTCTCACTGTATAGTGCATACACTGAATCGAATGTTAGCCAGGCGATGTGTGTTTTGGTGTGTGCCAAGTGATATCACAGCCCGCACGCATCTTTCACAGGCTCTGGTGTCCTCTGCTGACAGCTTATTGTTTGCCATTTCCAATAGCAAGCGATACACGAATTATCCATTTGAGAAGGAGCAAGTTGTCTAATTCTGTGAAGTGCCATTTCGATATTAAGGTTACATACAATTCTTCCTTTCTAGGTAACCGATGCGCGCGCAGATGAATCTAATTCTGTGGCCATCACACTGTCTGTCGGATGCCCTGTACATCATTGACACTTTTACTGTGTCACACAACTCTAGCGACTTTCCCATCGGCTACCAGCTATACTTTTCCTTGGTCAAGGAATCATAGCTTTATATTCTGTCCGTCTCTCTGTACTTTCCATGCAAACTTCAGAAAAAGGGGCTTGTTGCATTCTGCTATAGGGTTGAACCAATAATGCTAGGCATTTATACACACTTTCACTTAAGAGTTTGAACACTGCAATTTTTTCCAAAAGGTTGTGACACAGCGACGTAGTACAGTAGTCCGGCAGCCAGAACGAGTTTCTGCAGGGAACGAGGCCGAAAGTGAGACTTTCACAGAATGATAACAAACATAAACATTTTGAGCAACTTCATCCACATTCAACCACATTCTCACATGCATTGTCGATTAGTTGCATGATAAAAGCACATGCGCATCATAGGAAATGATCTGAAGACATTCAGTTGTGGGGTTATTGGTACTTTTCGTTTAATCAGAGAAAACATACAAAATTTCATCTTAGCCAAAAACTGCAATCTGCGTGCCATTGGATTAGCATATGTTTTTCTTTGATCCTGTCTGACAAGAAGAGGAACTCGCAGACGTGTCGATTCGTAGTACGCATAGATGTACATCATTCTGTGTGGCTGCCGGACTACATCCGTATGTTGCACGGTTTTTCAGATCAACCAATATCTGCCACATCATCCAGCATCAGGAATCATCAGATTAAGGCCTAGTTTACATCTCACAACATCGACACAGCTCCCTATTTAAAGTTACAGTGTGTGTGAGCTTCTAATGATGGCTTCCATTTGATCTAAATCGCTCATCTTCGTGCGATGCATTAGGACTTCAAAGTTCAAGATCGTCAATTTTGACAGATTTTAAAACTTTTGGCATTTTGTCGACTTACAAATCTCCTCAATAATTGTTGCTGACGTTGCCTAACTGATTGAATGCAGCAAGACGTAACTTCGGAGCTCATGAAAGTGATTGAAAGAATAATTGGTGCACGTCTTGCTTCTAAAATATAAGGGCTTAAGTAGGACCCTATATGAAATGTGAAAAGTCCGGTTCCAAATGTAACCATTCCAATGGATCTGTGAAGCTGCAATTTGCGGTTCCAAGTAACTTCGGGTGTGATTACCAAGAAGAATGACGACTTGCAGATACCGAGAGAATTCGAATAGGCATAGGAAAGACACAAGAATGACTATTAAATTGGAACATAACTACTAACCAAATCAGCAAATTGTTTTTGTAGTACATAGCATTGAAATTTCACTGCTTTATTCGATATCTACGGCATAATTAACCCTTTATTTGGCACTGTTGCATATATGCAACAAATCAAACTTACTATGGATAACAAAATAATATTGATAGTTCAGTGTCAATACCGCTCTTAAATATAATTCTTACCTTGATTTACAGTAATTTTGCAGCAAAAATCTGAACAATTGACTTAAAGCATAATTTCCGACTGCACAGTTTCCAAAAAAATAACCACTATATTTTTTTCTTCTATAGTAGTGCATTATATATTTTTCAATGTTACTGACGGGTTTACAAAGCAATTTAGCTCATGAAACATATTGAGAAAGACCTTATTACATATAATCTATTCGATGAAAAGCTGCAGAATCTCATTTTCTCATTCTGCGGTTGAAGATATTCATTTGTTGCATATATGCGACATTGTCAAATAGGGGGTGATTTTTATGTCAATATCATGAACATTCCCACGACTTTCGGCATCAAAATTGCGAATCACCATGCAAAGCTGTGTCGTCATTCATGATTGAATCGTCATAGCAAGCTAACTTGAGGATCATTGATTGCTATTTATAGTACTTACGTCAGCCTCATTGCCCACGGTGGGTTTTGAGGGGTCAAAATCGATGTATCGACTACATTCAAAATACCTTCATGAATGGGTAGCATAGGGTCCCAGAAGTTGTAAAAACTGCATTTCAAAAAAATCGGTCGGTAGCTTTTTTGTGGGACCATTTTTTCAAAAATGGCAGCCAATTTTTCAGATTTTTGCCCTTTGTTCGAATTATGACTATTTTTGACCCATCTTCATGCACAAGCTTTATTACAAATCCAGTATAAATTGATCAAGGAATATCAGTGTGACATATTATAGGTATGCTGTTGTGTTATTGGCCCATAACGATGCCAAATTTTCAAAATGGCGGTCATTTTTTGCTTTTTTTTTTGCATTTTTGAAGTTCAGATTATTTATACAAACATACGAGTTTGCTCATATCATGTTCTCTCGTCACGCATGTCATAATCAGAAGCTATGTTGTCGTTGTCGCTATTCCTAGAGAGACAAAAGCAGCTATTTTGAGGTCTGACGAATATCTATGTCCCATCTAGACATCAACGATCGATGCTCGTTTCAATTCAATGCAACACATATCATGGCTATTCAGTGATAATTTTAGTATTGTGACGTCAGCCAAGCAATAGCATGATGCGAGTCAGCATATTGAACACATCAGAAGTTGTTTTCATCACATTCAGACAAGTATGCCATATGAGCGAATGAACCACAATGCGTGTAGAGAAAAAGTTTGTTTACTATGTCTCCACAAATCGAAGGAAATGCGAGTTCTTACAGAAAATCAGATCAGGACTATTCATTCAAATTTAATGCATTTTGATCCCGATGATATTCGATATTCGATGTCCAACAGCAGTTTGTGGAAAATTTCGTCTTATTCTTTCGGAATATTCTCGAAACCTATGTGATCACACTATTGAATTACCAGATTATTCATTGATTGGGCGTCCATCACGAACTCGAGATTCTGATTGTGACTGCTACATTTGTAAAATTGCAAAGTCAACCTCAAATCCAAATTCGAAACAAGGCAACGCGCTTCCATGGAAAAAAGCTGAACAGCCATCAGAATCTGGAATTTCTAAGAAACTGTGTGAAAAATGTCTATCTGAATTCGGAATAGTCAACCTGTTATTCACTCTCCCCTTGTCAAACATGTGGATGAAAATGTTGAAATTATCGACATTCTGTTACCACCGGAGCTACATCTCCTCATTGGTCTTGTAAATACGTTGTACAATCATCTGATCAAAGCCACAGGCCATCATTTGGCCTAGGAAATGCTATGTAGAAAAAGAAGCCATGCATGGAGGAGCATTCAATGGCAACTCTTGTATGACTCTTATGAATAAAATTGACTTGTTGAGATCTTTGTGCCCACTACGATGGCTACGATTCGTTGAGTTATTCTCACTCTTCAAATTGATTGTGAAATCTTGCTTTGGAGCAGCATTGCATCCTGATTTCCGCCGTTTTATTGATGATTTCAGGAGAGCATACAAAGATTCAGGACTTCCTGTCACACCGAAGTTGCAATTGGTGTTCTACCATTGACCAGAATTCTGTAACCGTACCAATGGTGCTCCTGGTATATGGTCGGGGCAGGCATCAGAAGCTGCACACTCAGACTTTAAATTGACCTTGTTAAAATACAAGGTCAATTTGATCAATTCAAGATATCCTGAACGGCTCCTTTACGCAGTTTGCGAGTACAACTCTTTGCATTTGTAAATTTAGGCTATTATGCCTATATGCTGCTATTTATGCATACGTATTTCTTGTACACCAATACATCTGTTTTTGATTAGCTATGCCTGCAATTTTCCTACTTATGTACAGAATGCCGAGTCACAGTCGATATATTCGTAGAACTACATGCACGTATATACAAATCACGAAGAGTATAGAAAATGCATTCATTACATTGTTCAAACAAAATTCGACCATTGTGCGAACTTAGGCCAATAACACTAATGAAATAAATATACTCATATATACATACTACAACCATGTAACCATGTATGACAAAATCACAAAAACATCTGACTATGACATGTGTGCATTACTTGAATGAAAGAACATGATATGAGCAATCTCGTATGTTTGTATAAATAATCTGAACTTCAAAAAAGCAAAAAATGACCGCCATTTTGAAAATTTGGCATCGTTATGGGCCAATAACACAACAGCATACCTATAATATGTCACACTGATATTCCTTGATCAATTCATACTGGATTTGTAATAGAGCTTGTGCATGAAGATGGGTCAAAAATAGTCATAATTCGAACAAAAGGCAAAAATCTGAAAAATTGGCCGCCATTTTTGAAAAAATGGTCCCACAAAAAAAGCTACCGACCGATTTTTTTGAAATGCAGTTTTTACAACTTCTGGGACCCTATGCTACCCATTCATGAAGGTATTTTGAATGGAGTCGATACATCGATTTTGACCCCTCAAAACCCACCGTGTGCCGGTATATCATTCAATCGAGTCTTCATATTATTCGTTGCGCCGGAAGACTAAGGTGAGTTGAATTTATCAGCATTCAGCATTCAAGTGAGGTTATTCTAGGAAATATATTAGCAGCCACGCATTTAATTAAGATTTTACATTCATGTGAATTATAGTGGAAAATGTTCACCATTCATGACAAGCATTCTGGTGGTTTCATAACCCTGTTATGTCCTTATCCATTACAGATAACTAATCAAAAGTCGTTAAGTTCATATGAGTTAAAATATTTCAATGCTTTGAAATAAATATTTTGTCTGTCTGGATTTGAAATTGAAATTAAATTTGCACCAAAAGTAACGGAATAGGTCATGGATTACTTTTTATTTCTCTCTTTCCTATCATTTCTAGTACATAGTAATCCATGGATACGGTACATGAATTCATAATTGTAGACAGATTAAAAAATTTCAGAGAAAACTAGAAATGAGCTAGCACAAAAGTAATCCTAATTATAGATTTAAAATGTTGATGAAGTGTATAAAAAAGCTTTGAATGTTGGTTGGATCTAATGTTCAATCTAATCTCTATTTTATATTGATTTCAGAATGAATCCAGAGAGGAGGAAACGATATCGTGGCTATCGTATAGAAGAAGTTGTAAATCTCGTTATGGAACCTACGTCAGATTCGGAAATATCTGATCTTGATGATGAGGCTGAGGAAGATGCAGAAAATATCACACCAAATCAGCTTGTAAACGAGGCGCATACTGAGGAATTCAATTATGCTGACAATGAAAATGCAAGGTATGTATACCGAAACTATCCAGTCATATTATTATAATATTCTTTGAAATCAATCCGGTTGTTACTTTGCAATTTTAAATGAGATTTTTCTGATATATTGAGGACTATTACTCGACTGCATGTATGTACATTGTAGCCTACATGTTCATATTTAGTTCTCGAAATAATTTCTGACACTTAATTTTTACAAAATGATAGTAAAAGACATTTTTTCTTATTTTCTGCATTGTATAGATTATCAGCACAATGTTTCAACTGGCTAGGCATAGCCCTGTCTGTAGGCCTATTCTTATGAATACATTATAATTCACTCCTATTTGATCCAACCTGTATATGAATATGATGTTTTAAATCAAAATTGAGCTTCGTTATGTGATATGAACTCAAAAATATGCCTTTTTTTTCAGGAACGATGGTATGGACGACATTCATGATGAAAGTGAAGATGAAGAAAGAGGGCGACCGATTTTCAAATGGCGCAAACGAGAACCAGTGCCGGGAAATATCGAATTCCAAGGAAATTCCTTCTCTTCTCCTCCAGAAGAAAGTCCATCACCTGCAGAGTATTTCAAGATTTTCTGGCCGGATTCTATAATCACTATGCTAGTTGAGCAGACAAACTTGTACAGCATGCAGGAAGCCGGGAAGAGCATAGCAACAAATTTCAAGGAGATGCAGCAATTCATCTGCATCAATATGCTCATGTCAATCATAATCCAACCTTGTTATACTATGTATTGGTCTTCCGAAACTAGGTATGGTCCCATCGCTGATGTCATGGCCCTAAAACGGTATCAAACTCTTCGTCGATATTTGCATGTTGTCGATAATACCACCAAGAGTGAAAATTCAGGTAAATTATTCAAAGTCGAACCAATTATTCAAGCTGTGCGTCAGAGTTGTATTAACCAGGAACAGGAGCAATGTCAATCTCTAGATGAACAAATGATTCCTGCTAAGACGAAGAGAAGTGGAATTCTGCAGCATCTGCCAAAGAAAATACACAAGTGGGGATTCAAGAATTTCGTCCGCGCCGGAAAATCAGGGATGATCTACGACTTCTTCCTCTATGTTGGAAAGAATAGTGTTGGAACGGATAAATGCGGAGTAGAAGATATCGTGATGAAATTGTTGAAAGAAGTTCCAAGACACAAAGGATATCGAATACTATTTGATAATTGGTTCTCCACGTTAGGTCTCATGAGTCGGCTGAAGGAAGAAGGAATACTGGCAACCGCGACCTTCAGGACAAATCGAATTGCGAGCTGTCCTTTGTCTTCAGAAAAAGAGTTGAAAGCTCAAGGGAGAGGTACGTTTGATTACAAGACGGATCTCAACAGTGGAATTCATCTCATGAAATGGTATGACAACAAATGTGTTGTGGTCGGCTCAACTTTCTCTGGAATCGATGCAAAACAAACCGTTCGTCGTTGGGATGGGAAAACCAAGGCCTTTGTTGACGTCACATGTCCTGACATGATAGTTGATTATAACTCCTCAATGGGAGGGGTTGATCTAGCTGATATGCTGATTTCCTTGTATCGTACGAAAATGAATCCTAAGAAAAGATGGTATTTGAAGCTAATATTCCATTGCGTCGATATAGCGAAGATAAATGGGTGGCTATTATATCGCCGTCACTGTGACCAAAGGCAGCTGCCAAAGAAGGAAATGTTCGGCCTTAGAAAGTTTATTCTCCAGGTGGCCCAATCGCTGTGCTTGAAAGATGTGGATCTCCATCGTCCTGTTGGTCGCCCTATCAAACGAAGCTTGTCTCCACCTCCTATTTGTGGCAAGAAACCAGCAATTGCTAAACCTATTCCGGAAGTACGGCGGGATCAACGTAGTCATTGGCCGGAAGTGAGAGACAAAAGAAACCGTTGCCGCCAATGCGTGTCCGGTTACAGCTACATTTACTGTTCCAAATGTGGTATATGCCTATGTTTGAACAAAGACAGGAACTGTTTCAAGGACTTTCACTGCTAAATCTTCCCAGAAATCCAAACTGACGTTTTTGATAATAAATGATGCTAGTATGAATCACAACTTTTTGATTGGGCATAATTTGGATTTTTAGTTAACAGTTTATTAGGGCCAAATATAGGCCTATATATATATACGTATCAACAACTGGTAACGCAAATAATCAATATTTCTTCAGAAATTAGGACGTTTTGCATTCAATAATGCTATAAATTATCAAAAGATGACATCTAAAAGCAGTTTATCAAAATAAGACAAATCTTCGTTTTTGTACCTCTATTTGGCAATGTTGCATATATGCAACAAATTATAAAATCTATCAGAAAACAGATATTGCAAAACAAATGGTACTTTATCTTCAAATAGACAATGTTTAACAAGTTAAAGTCAAAAAATAATTTTTCTGATCACTCTAACATAATGTGCCAAATACAGGGTTAATGATCATAGCACATGATTCATGAAATGCTTATAAAACGCACTCATACTAAAAAAATAGATGCAATTTGTAAAACTATTTGCGGAAAGTTGAAAATGTCAGGCCTTCAAAAAAAGTACTTTTCAAAATATGTCATAAATTTGATTTTCTATCGGGAAAAATGCTGCAATTTTTGGTGAAGAGTTTGAAAATGTTCTAAAACTTAGTGTCCAAGAAAGCGTAGATTGTACGGCTTAACTTCACAGGAGCCACCAATGTTCGGCAATGATAAAATAATATAATTATATATCATTTTATTTTCGAAAATAATATCATCAAAAATTTTGTTCTATCATATTTTCTAATCATTGATTCTTCGCATTTTGTATTGAAGCAAATTTATTCTCTTTCGCTTGTTCTACCAGTGTCCTTCCCCACTGGTTGATTCATGTAGCGAAAAGCAATAGGCTATTGTCTGTCAGTCAGATTGTCAAACAATGCTAGTTTAAAAACGCTAGCTTGAATTTGTTTTTCTGACTTGTCTTAGTTTCTACAAAACGAGTACAATATATGCTTATGAATAAATTATTAGTAATATGTAAACCAGGCTTTGAAATTTGGAAATACGAGTACGGTCAAAGCTCGACATTTCGGACTTGAATGATTAAGATTTTGGTTAATAAAGACCGCCGTTTTCTGGAATTAGTTCTGCATGTACAGTGCATATCTCATATCATATTGGGTACTCAGACTTCCAGTAGGCCCAAGATTAAACATTGAATTCATTAATAACTATATTGATGTTTTTGAAGTCTTGACTGTCTTGACTAATCTAAATATTTTAGCCTTTCTTCGTACTTTAGATACTGTTGGCCTAACCAACTGCATGCTGTATGCATATTTGTAATTCGATTGTATAAAGCTTACATCAAAACTTGCGATGTGTAATGTATAGGCCATAGGTCCTACCTAAGTTTTGATACACAAGAAGTTTTGCATGACTAAACTGCTTTCTTCGGCCTTCAATTATTTGGAATATATCGATGCTGCATTCAGTCTAATTTTAACTTCATTGCTAAGAGCAGTAAAAGTAGCTTGGTAGCAGTGTAAATCGAGAACTTCGTATGACTAGCTATTTGCGACGCAAGCCTACGTATATTTCACTAAAAAATGATATATTTTCATTATGAAAAATTAAAATGATATCATTGCCGATCATAGGATCCACAGTAAAAATGTGACTTAATTGGGAGGTAAATCGGCTCCCTCCGCTATGTGAATGAGGTTGATGGAATTCTTGTTGTGATTGATATGTTCCCAATTCTTCAAGTCATTCTGATCATTTTCACCTCAGTGCTCAATGTAAAACTGAATTTGAGAAAGAAAACTCAGATGCAGTTTAAATGGCAAGCAATTATTTATTTACAATCAAATCACGACGTGTCAAAAAGTATTCGATTCTTTCCCACCCGGTCACACAAATAGGATTTCTTGCAAATCTCAATTGTTGTCTTATTTCACCGATCGTTAGCCTTTGATCTCAAAGCTTAATGGTTGACTCTGCTTCAACTGCCGATTTCTATTGTAGGATGAATGTACTTTCCTTATTCTACTGCTATTGCTCTAACAAGTAGTGTGAAATCAAATGCTTAAATGAAGCATAGGTTTAAAAATGCATCACAGGTTGAACTTGAGGCATGCAGTGCTCTCACTAACTTGTTCATTTACTGCTGCAGTAGCTCTTTAAGAAAGGAAAGTGCACATCTCAGATAAAATCATGCAGTCGACGAAAATAGCAATCTAAGCGGCGTAATAAGACCTCATTGAGATGCAACAGTAATTGAAAGCACTTAACATGTCAACGATGAGTAGGCTCTGCAAGCTCTTTTATTCTGTTGCTACAATATGCTTTCAATGCCACTTCCTTGACTGAAAAAGCATTTGGGTCAAATAGGAGATGGTCCATTGATGGACGGTTGATCGGCATTGCCAATTCGTTAAGACGCCCAGTAGATGATGCAAGCCGAGCTGATCTGGATACTGGCCACTGTGGACTAGTGAGATTGAGATTAAAGCCGTCAGGGAGTCCTTTTGATCGTGCCAATTCTTGTACGCGTGCAGAAGGCGTTATCTTGAGAGTTTCACGTGGAATCTGAAATCGCAGAGAATATCCAGAATTAGACGGATTGTTTGGAGACGAACGGTAGGACACATGTAGGTATCTGGCAGGGAAGACTTAACTATACGTACTCAACTTTTTTACCTCAGGCAGTGACGACGACTCTCTTAATTATTATTTTCCATTTGAAATTATGTCTACCGTGGAGAAGAAGAAGGGAGATAAACCTCTTTGTTATCAGATAATCGTAGAATGTAAACCAAATGCTCAAGTGTAGAACTTCAAGTCCAGAGCTGGCGAGAAAGACTTGATGAAATACTCAACCAAAAAGATGAAAATTTCACATTCATGGTGTCATCAAGACTTGTAATAAATAGTCAGTCAATACAACAGCTAATAATCTGAGCAGGTATATAAGACATTAGTATCCTTTTTTAGCTGTGAAAGCTTTTCGGTATCTGACGTAAGGAAATGATCAATGATGAACTTCTTAAAGGTCAGTGCAATTGAATCGAATTCAGATGCGGATGAACAAATGCCTTGTAAGCAAGTTCTGAAACCTTGCTGCTCAGGGTTGAATCTTGATCGCGTCAATGAGCGATCAGTGACCACCCAACCAGCAATAGAGGATCATTATGTTATTAATGGACTCGCAATGCGTGGACAATATATCAACGCACTCAGAGTGAAAGTATCCCGAAGTAACTTTCGGGATAAGTTGCTTTTAAAGATATGGCATGATTTAGAAAGAAGGCCAGGATCTACGAGCTAAGGGAATCGTCTAAAGAGGCGCTGAACCTTAATGTCAATACAGCCCGGCTTATTTTTTGAAGAATTACAGCATGATGGCCGAATCTCCCCTCTTCGGCATGCTCGCATATTGTATCGGTCTCCATTCTTGACAGGAACATGGTCATGTTTCTTGTTATGTTGAGACTTGTGATTCGCGTCGTATTCCGGATTTTAGAATTAGAATTGTGCTTACAGTCATGTTGACAATGATTCATTGCACATTTTTCGCTTGGGATAATTTAACAACTTAACTTGTTGTGGCTGAAAAACAAGCTATTTAGAATCCATTCCATTCCACGGTAGCATGCACTTTCACGGACAGATCGGCCACAATGACGTAGAGCAGCTGACCAAGCAAGTTTCTTGATCTGCTTGGCTCAAGACAGTTCGTCTGCGGCAGTGTACCAAGCACGCTGCCCAGCACCTGATCCTGAGCACAATGATCGTGCATACCAACGTCAGATTTGCTACCCCATCCCCCTAGTCAGTCTCTTCATCTCTGCATGATTAGCATCTCGGGAATTGCTCGTAAAAAATACTTTGTGTTGATTTCGTATTACACACAGGAGGTTTGAACTTTATGTCTCAAGAAAAATGCTGAGTTCAACTGATTACATCTGCAATGCTCACCGTCCACATTGGTTCTCTGAATAAACCGGAATTCCTTTTCTTATGTTGCGCTAAATATTGAGTTTTCTCAGTTGCAGTGGCAGATTTCGCAAACGGTGCCACTTCAATTGGAAGATGTCTTTCTGGCTGAAAATCCTCCACGACAGTTTTATGTCTTGACAGGGACTGCACTCGAGATGTTGCCGAAGGAATGCGCCTCGCTGTCCACATTGGACTCATTCGACCACAACTGTACTTGAACTGACGTCTGCAAGAAATATAAGACAGTAGATGATTTTACTTAACTCCTAAAATTGCTACAAAGTCAGCTGAGTTAGCTAATTGTGATCCTGTTAATCGCCTTATTCAACCGAATTTGCGTTTGTTTGATTTGTAATTACCGGTTTGAAAACAAAGTAAGTATTTGAAAGCTTGGCATTTCATTAGCGATGTAAAACAAATTATGGTGAACTGATGCAAAATGACACTTGAATCTGCTTGAAAAATAAATTGTATTCTTAACATGCGAATACAGATCATGCCAGATCAGATCGTCAACTGTATATCAGGTCACGATTAGCAACATCTGATTATTATCATTACAGATACAAACTATTTGCAGCAATCTGTAATTAAAATATATAATGTCATAAAGGAACTCAATTAACATACATGTAAGATTGATTAAGGAACCAAAAGCAAATTCTCAGATTGTACAGTGCCATGGGTAAATTGTTAGAATCGGAATGTTTTCCTCAATAGCTCATTGAATCTGACAAAATAAGAAAGTTAGGGCTGAATTAGATTATTGACAATACAATTGCAATTTATTACATCGACCAATGTTGTCAGATATTGCGGTTTTGTAGACCCTAAGCAGTAGACCCTAGGCAACTCAATATCCAAGGGTGCTTTTCTCAGCCTCAAAGTTCGGTTTCTATAAAGCAGCAAATTTCTCCCGACAACCACAGTTTTGTGTTATGGCAATTTATTGCCATGCCGAGTAAATTATTAAAATTTAAATAAGTTAATTGATTTGTTAACTATTTATTTTTTGAGGCGTACGCCGTCAATTTCATAAAGTGCTGTTCACGTCAACCATGCGCATGTTGTTTCCTGTTCGCAATAAATGCTACATTCAGATCTGAAAATGAACAGAACATAAAAAGAATTAGAATGAAATCGCACTCCATTCCATATCAATATTAAATGTAAACTGCATAGCTGAAATTGAAAGGATTTTCGTCCTGAATTGTATATGTAGCGAGCACATCAATCACTCTGGTGGGGCGAGTCTCAATTTTTAACCTCATTTTCTCTTATGAACCATTTAAATGGCCCACGCGGAAATGAGAATACGATGCCATAACACAATTTTGCGGTCATTATATTATTGATGATGTACATGTACATATAAGCATCATTTAGTCGCATCTAATGATGCATCGATAATATTTTTGATCAAATGAAGCTTATGATATTCATGATGATATTGCTGTTGTTAAATTGAAGCTTTTGGTTAGAGGGAAGCCCGAGGCGATAGATATCTTCTATTTAGTTTTATTGGCGAGGCCTTTCAGTGGCTACATGTAGCCATTGTTGGATGAAATAACAAGAATGTCTAGTAAGTACTCACGAATTTTCCAGATATTCTTTTGGGGGATGTTTCGGAAGTGCAAGGTCTTCAATTCGCTCGGTAGATCGACTCTGAAGTGCATTCTCACTCACGTGCCACATTGCAGATGATCGGCCACAACTGAACGAGTAGAGATCTCTGCAAATATAAAGCAAATTTCGCAGATAGCAAAAAAGATTTTCAATTGATAGTGCAATCACAAAATTTTCATCAAACTGATTGATTCTGCTTTTTTATGGATGAATGGATATGTCTAAGTAGAATCTCATTTTGAGGCAGCTGCTCAAAGTACTTTACTTTTCCATGTAGCATCCGTAAATCATCAACCTAAATATCAGTAAATCTTCATTTTCATGAGACTTATTATAATTATGCAATTTAGTGCACGGCTTCATAATTTCGACATCATAATGCCTTTCCTTACCCATAACGCTGAAATAGCATAAAAAGTTCGCTAGAGTTCGGAAAAATTTGAAACTAGTGAAAAATTTGATAAATATTCTGTGAAGCAGACTTGGGCACTGAAATGCCTGCTATTTTCATGAATGACTCATCAGCTTCAGCGGACGACAGTATGCGCTGGCCCGAAACATGGAGTAGGGATATACAGGTAGAATCTCGACTCAAACAAGTATCTGTATACAGTGAACATTTTTATATGAAAAGATTCAGATTTTTGCGGAGATTACGTTCCCGTGGTCCAAAAAATTATTTGAGCAGTTTTAAAAAAAGTCAAAATTTTGCAAATTTAAATACTACCGAGATGACGCACCCTTGTAAGTAGTATGAAACAAGTTGGATATCAAAAGGAATGAATATTTGCTAATAAGCATCCAAACTAAGAGGAGATTAAGCTATTTTGCAAAGGAATTTCATGAGCCTCATTACAATGGAAGTCTTCATAAAAGAGTCGAGACCTTATTTTGTTTTCTTGGATGAAATTTCAAGCTTTTAATTCAATTTTCAAGGCCATGACTTTATGATTCACTAAATTCATGCTTAATTACTTGAATCTGAATAGTGATGTGGACCCATTTACATTTTCAAAGTTAATTGAAATCATTGTCTTTGATTATGTGATTTTGCTGTGCCAGTGGCAGGTTGCCTGTGATATGATCACGCTTAAGAAAATGCTCTTGAAGTTCAGCATGAAGGTAGTAGGAACCCATCGAATTGTTAATTTGACAAACATTGAATCTCCAAAGCTGTCATGACACTGAGAATCAGCAAAATACCAACATTCCTTCTGCATTACAATCGAGATCACTCAATTCCGTGACAATTTCTTCAAAACTGGAAAAGTTTGTTTATCTCACATTTCGTAAAAACTAGCAACTATATCCACGAGTTCATTTAATAAAATCGAAAGTGTATACAAATTTGGGATTTAATAAATGCGGAGTTGCCACTCTACCTAATATACCTATAGGTGGTCCGAAACTTTCGAAAGCTCAGTGGCTGCCTCTCTTAGACATGTATGATAGAGTAGCAAATATTTTAGTTAGTAGATATTAAAGCATTTTCTATTTGATGTGGCCCTCTCTCTCTCTCTCTCTCTCCAACAGATTGAACATTATTCTTCCCATGTCACGCTGTCGCATTCACTTGTTTTTCTCAAAAACGATGTTATGATTCCTACGAGACGTTAAGGGTAAGTGAAGATACACACAAGTTTTCAAAGAATTAGCTTGTTTCCGAAATGCATTAAAATCATAAATTGAAAAATAAATAAATTAATGTAAAACAAATGCGATAATCTATAGTAAGTGCCTTGAACTGCTTTATTTGTTGTGTAAGCTCATAAAGCAAACGAAAATGTTTCTCTGATGATTTGTGTTGGAAGTAAAAACAATGGCAAGTGATGATGCAATGATTTGGAAACATCTTTCAGTCTTTACCTTAAACGATCACTCAGGCGTTATAATCTACTACAAAGCGCTGTACATATGACTGACAATCAACAAGAATGATCGACAATTCGGCCACCCATTCATGTACTAATGATGGTTATTTAGACCTACCTGTTCTGCTGTGTTTGATGATTCTTCTTTGGTGAAGCTAATTCAAGAACTCTGGGAGATGCTCGTGCTCGGAGAGCAGATGCGGATACCGGGGTCAGCTGATCTTGTGTACACCATCGAACCATTGGCCTAAAATGAATAATAGTACAATTGCATGTATAAAGATAACTGAATAGGTTATGGCTAACACATGCAAAGATACCAACATGCATTTTAGGCTATGATATAAATCAGACTTTTAAGATGTATAAAGTTATCTTAGAAACTGAGGTTACATAGTTGGTTTTAAATCCTCATAACAAAATAGGTACCATGTCAATGCATGTGCAAACTGCAAAACAATTAATGTTCTGTAAGATAAACTGCTACACGTGTGATTTCTCATTTCTTCTTTTCTCCTTTGCATTCATGTAAATATTACCATACCTTTTGTAAGCGTGTATTTCCGTTCTATGTAGCCTGCCTGTCTTTTATTTCATTATATTTTTTGTCTTTGTTTTTTAACTCGTTTCATTCTCGTACTGTACATGTATGCCTATGTGAGATACAGTAGCCCTCCTCTTTCTGTGTTAATTCATATAGACCTAGCATAGATATTTTACAACAATCTTCCAACTTTATTCTTGTTGTAGTTGTGATGTCACTCGCTTGCATTCATGAGATACAGTCGCTTTGTGTTGCACATAAGTTTGACGGTTCATCCAGACATTCTGTAACTGATGAAGGTCATTGACTGAAAGCTCTTACCCATTTTGATAATACATTTCGAGCCCATCAAAGTGTTTTTTTACTTGCTTCAATTACTGTATTATAAACTGCTACACATTATAAGCTGCATAACTGCACATAAAATATCGCCAGTATATTGCAATCCAGCTGATAAATATTTTATCACTGAAGCATACTGCTTACTGTCGATTTATCTGAAGCTATTCACAAATCGCATATTGGACCTTTTTGCAATTTTTCTGCTGATGTTTCAAAATAAACCAACTGACCTACAGTTATACTGACTTCTATAGCGTCGGAGAATTTCATATTTTTTCTTCATTTGTCTTGGATTTGACCAACTGGAAGTGCAAATTTGTGAACTATTTTCTTAAAGAACGTTTTACAATGTCTCAATTCTGTCACTCCGTATATTTTTACACGACCTTCAGGTATCTTTGTGCTAATAAAATCTATTCAAACATGTCGTCATCTATCCTGAAATTATAATATTCTGCAAATATTTTATTGAATGGGTCAGTAGGGGCACATTTCAGGAGATGTTTGCGTCTTTCCCTCCATTGTGAATATCTTCAAATCGTCGTACTTCTTTATAATCTCAATGACTTCATCGAAACGGCTTCCTTGAAATTCTCCCACAATTGATGAGCATAATTCCACGTTGTCTTCCATTCACAAACAAATCTGATCAATATATCTTCTTTCTCAAACGTGACTTCTTGGAATATTTCATTCACTTTTATAGTGATTTCCTAAACATTTTTGCGTTCGAATGAAAACATTTTTGGATTACTAGATTCCCCATTTAAGCTCAATGCAAGTGAAATGTCAAGCAGACCTATGCCCTAATCAGACAAGGTTAGTGCTCTAATTGTTTGAACATAATGAACTATTTCAATACATAGCCACGAAATATATGTCAAGTGTTTGAACATGATCAGGTATATTATACTTACCCCTGATTGGTGATTTGTAGCGGGGGCACAATGTGAAGATATTTCGGTTGCGACAGCTGAACCATCCGCTCACTGCAAAATAAATGAAATCTCCATGAACACCATGAGGATTGAATGAAATGACATTTGTCTGAGTGAATTAATAAAAGAGAAATCAATTAATGCTCTTATCCTTTAGAGAATTAATTGAATTTACGAATGACTACAACTACAATGGAATATTAATATCAATCATCGTTGGCATGTTTTCAACTGATTTTGTTCTCTTCATTACCTTGACAATATTCTAACCCTCTGAGACCAGGCCATTGTTGTATTTTCCTTATTTCAACCATTTGCTTACAATGCGGAATGGAAAGTTCTTATTGTCTTCAGGATTAGAATGCATACCGGTATTACCATTGCGCATTACAGAAATCCAACGAAGCTATTTTCGCAATGCAAAAATGAAGTATCATGGAGAGCTATCTTCCACCATCTTCCAACCAAAGCATTTATCTGGAAAAATTGACCAGAAGGGGTAACTGGTTCTGGAGTCTTTCATATGGCATTGAGGATCTTATCGAACATGGCCTCTTTATACTCACGATCTATTCTGGTGGACCCCAAAGGCATTTTCAGAATGGTATAGAAAATTTGATGTCCATGTTAGATAGACAGTTTCTTATAAGTAAGTAAGTGAGTAAGTAAGTGTATATTTTATCATTGAAAATCATAATTGCACATTGGAGATTACACACTTCACATTTAGAAAAGAAACATCATGGAAGAGAAAAAAATAAAGTAACAACACATAAAAACAGCAAAGACAGAGATCCACTAGTCGGGAACTATTTGATTCACAATGCAACAAATCCATGGAAAAATGAATGCAGCCTACGTGAAGTTTTAGACGGTAGCAGACATAGATGTCCTGAGCGCGACATTCGAGAGGGAATAAGATCACGTAGCGGATGGTCAGAGTAAGACTCACATTGGTAAAAGAATCGCACAGAACGCTGTTTTCTCAGATATGAAATGGAAGGGAAACTTACACAGCAACAGTTTTTGCCACAAATAATTTTGTGAACTCGGTTGTTGAACTTTTCCATTTTCTCCTCAATACCTTTCGATAACCACTCAAATAATGGGGAAGAGTACATCAGAATAGGTAAAATTTTTTGTATGCTTGCTTACAGGTAGGCAAGAGCATCTAGCTTACTGAATCTTTTGTCGATGATGAGAAGCCAGACTACTGGCAGAAGCATGTCAGCGTGGATCGGTAATTTTTCTTTTTTTTGATATTCATTTACATTTGCTTTGATTTCATATATATATAATGAGTTAACAAAGAGAGAAAACTCAAAAATGGTCCGTAAATAATTCCAACAAAAGTACGACACGGAATTATCAAAGAAAAACTCAATTTTAACTGAAATGCTCGACCGGTTTCTACCTGTCACCAGGCTTATCAAGGGCTTGATCTTTAATGTAAACTGACATACAAAAATAATTTGAAATCTAAGCATTCATACATTGTATATAACGTAGACCAAGAAATCAAATGGCGGATAAAAGCAGGATGTCATCATGGCAAAGTCAGATATCAAATTAGTAGACAAGAGCAAAACTACATGTCACGATTTAAGGTGGGTCCTAGATATTTAATGCACTGCTTCTCTTTTTGCTCGCGATGTAATTTTGAACAGTTCGGTGGAAGCTTTAAGATCGGCATGGCATAAAACAAGGGAGATAATTGCTCAGCACAAGTTGCGATATGATTGCTTACGTGAAGAATTCGATATTTTGCATCATTTATCTGTTGTCGGTGCACCCGAATTCGTGCACGCAGAGTATATCCCCCGTCTGACCCACATAGAATAAGTTGAACCCACGACATTGAATAGCATAAATCACGTCCATTGAACCACAGTTCATATTGCTTTTGACCTCAAACCTTTTTTCCGTACCATATTGTGTCACATATTTGAATGTTGTTCCGATAATTAGGTGTTGACAGCACATGCATTTTTTATCGTTGCATTTCGAAACTCCTGTTATTTGTTGTCTGTTTTTCTTTCTTAAAAGTTGTAATAAAGAAGAAGGCTGTCGAAAGCAAGGTCTTAAGCGATATTCCTTAAAGGGAGAATTTAACTTCAAAGTGGTAAAAACTGGCACTAAATATCTAGGACCCACCTTAAATCGTGACATGTAGTTTTGCTCTTGTCTACTAATTTGATATCTGACTTTGCCATGATGACATCCCGCTTTTATCCGCCATTTGATTTCTTGGTCTACGTTATATACAATGTATGAATGCTTAGATTTCAAATTATTTTTGTATGTCAGTTTACATTAAAGATCAAGCCCTTGATAAGCCTGGTGACAGGTAGAAACCGGTCGGGCATTTCAGTTAAAATTGAGTTTTTCTTTGATAATTCCGTGTCGTACTTTTGTTGGAATTATATATATATATATATATATATATATATAAATGGTGCTTTCTATTTTTCATCACATTAGTCTTTATTGATCTATATTTTTGCTAGCGACTAATTTTGGTTATAATAAAATTCTCATCAACTAATGTATTTATGCGGATAGTAGCGACTGACATTTGAAAAGGCGATGTCGATTCGAATAAAAAAGGGATTTTTAAGTTAAGTTAAATTCAAGTTTTCAATAAGATGATAGTGGAAATTTAATAATACCTGGAACTTCGTGGAAGTTGGCATAAAAGGGCTTTTCAAAGTGTCAAACTGCCGCAGGATATTGACATTCCGGCTGAACTATTGGCAGAGGCGCTAAGGTTGCTGAGAACCTTCAGATTATTACAATTTTATTATAGCTTATCTGGGACAGTTTTTTCAGACCACTTTGAGATTATTTTGACATGACAGATTTAACAACGAATTATTCAACTAAACTTCGAATTTATTAGAGGAGTCCGCAGACAAGTCTCTAACGGATGTCTAACATCAACATCATAATATTAAACGGACGCTGTGGGCTGCAATCGTGGATCAAATCCTCAACTCGCTTCTGTTGCAGCAAGAGTAGTCTACTGCAAAAAGAAAGCACTCAGAATCGTTAAGTTGCCATCTGTTGTGCAGCCCGCTGATCTCTGTCGCGTGATCTCTTGTTTCGTAGTTCCTATAATTACCTAAACATCATTTGCAGAGCATTCATTACATTGTCCCAGTCTCTGTTTTCTCCTGCAGGTAACTCTTGTTTTTGACGTCATCGTGACCTCACCGTGACGTTTCATTTTTGTGCTTCATAAGTACAGTGCGCAGTCCAGATTGCGTTTCCAAAGAGGGAAGTTTCGTGCTCGTTTGTTAGTAGAGGCGCACACATTTTATTGCTGATTGAGTGCTCACAGACAGTAGGCCGCCACTTTGAACAGCAGCCAGTGGAGAGAGTGATATAATGTCATTTTAATGATGCATCGCTGTCCGCACATTCAATGAAGACCTCTACAAACAGGATGGCGAAATCACTGGGGGAACTAAATTTCTCACGCCCACCAACTTCTAAACAAATAATCTGTCGGACTAGCTTTATCGACAAAACTTCTGCGAAGTGATCTGACTTTATCGAATCTGAAGGATTCGTAAGGATCGAAGCATTTTGAAGGAATCCACGGTGATCCAATGAGATAAACGACTGTTTCCTCTTCCATTGAGGCATCTATAATATCTTTTTTCTCATTTACTAGGTTCCTTTGTGCGCCATATGGCCTTCAATTAGTCTGTCTTCTAGCAAACTGAAGAGCTTAAGCACCCTATGTATGTTGCACAGTGTACAGCATCTTTGTAATGGAATGTTGTAGCATCTTGTGAACGTGATAAATGAGTCTGCAATTTCCATCGCTAGTGTGTTAGTTGGGAGAAATACAGCGGAAGGGACAATTAGATCAAAGAGGATACATGTGCCGCATAATAAGTGACACTAGCTTTCATTCAGAGATTCTGATTGCATGATTGATTCATTTGCATTTAACTATCGTAATCCCCGCAGATAATGACACATCGATTGACAAAAATCGTCAAAAGCTTCACGCCAATCCATTCATCCCATAAAAGGGTTGTTTAACCTTTCATTTCTAAGCACTTTTCGAAAATCGAAAATTTTTGTTGATTTCTTGAAAAATTAGTCATCTTGATTAATTCAAATTACTTGCACACCTTGGCAATGTACATAAAGCTAAGATAAACTCATTCTGTAATCCACAAAATCATATTCACGCATACAACTAGTTTATGAATAAAAGCAATAATCAAACACATCGAAAAATATATTTATACATAATATATTCAGTTTTATGCCGTGGATATAGTGGATACCAAGTCAATGTGAAATCTTATGAAGACTGTTAATATAGAGCAACGAAATTGGATAATTCTTTTTAAGACTTAGCAGCCTGAATTAATGTTGTCACTGCAATATAACTTTATATTTAAAGGCTTTACATTGTCTCAGGAACCATTAACCCTTTCCGCATGATTAACTTCTGATTGATGTAATATAAAAACTTGAAGATTTTTGTGATGATATCTGTAATATTCACTCGATCATCTGCGTCAGATTTTTCTGCATGATGTCTGCTTATTCCTTTGTTAATCCGTCCGTGCTAATCTGTTCTCTAATTTCATTTCAGAACATTACACGAATATCGACTATGCTTGAACATTGTCATGAAAGCAGAGAACTTTTATCATAATTCTCACATCAACTTTAAAGAAAGACCGGAGACAGTCAATAAAACTACTGCCTTATGTCCTCATTCATGCTACCGGACAACGTAAATAGTGTATAATCCGTCGTGAAACAATTGAAGACGTATTCAAAAACAATTGACTTATCGTCCGTTATTATGTAGTGCATCATTCGTCTTTCGACCAAAGCTTTGCGAAATGGCAGGTTCTGGTATCTGCCGATTGGAAGAAAGTGGAAATGGAGTAGCGACATCGGAGCAGCATAATGAAGACTGCAAGAAGTAATTTAGTTAATGAGCCCCCAATTGACTATTTAGCAAGCCTTAAATTTCAGCTATGCTCTCCGTCAAAAGGCTTTGCACCTCACAAAAATCAAAGTTTTCTCTGCTTCTGTGATTTAACACATGTGAATAGTGGCATTAAGTGACAAGGCTCGTCGCTTTTGGACCTTAGTTATCATAATGCAGTGAATTGTTCATAAAACAATGCCCAGAAACCTCTGATCTGCAAATAATAACTGCGAAGTGTAAACAAATAAATTTCTGTCTGATCGAAACGAGATGCAACGCAAGACTATAAAATATCTTAAGAAATGCACACATTTAGAGCAAAGTCAAATTCTTCAGTACCCCGTAGCACCACCATGAGCAGCGATGACACTGTCACAGTGGGAACGAAGGACTGAAGGACTCGACGAATGAAGTTGTGCACTATCACCCTGTACGATAAATTAAAGATCGATAACACTTAATACAAATGGAATAGTGGTGTGGTCAAGATATCACGATATTTATCACCACTCACAGAAGCAATCAGCGCCGAAAGATCGGATATCCCTTTCCAAGCTATGGCTACTCATTCCATTAATGATGCATCAGAATCATCTTCGACGCTGTTGATTTGCAGCAGCCGATTCGGAGAATCGAGTGTTTTTCTTCAAAATCCTCAAAGTGTCATCAGTACAACCACAGAATTAGATTGTTTGAGCGTATCACTCTGCTAGAAGTACAAACTGATTCAAAACGAAGACAGATGCAGGAACTTACTAAGTGGGCAAAAAGAAGCTTTAATACCTTGCAGAGATAGGAAAAATAGTCGTGCGTCGCTTGCGGATTGCTGTGAATTCCTTCAAAATGATACAATCGCCACGAAATCTTCACATCACTGCTCAAAGGGTTTCTCGATAATGTTGTGCCCTCCGACCATTATTAAAAAAGGAAAGCACTCACCCTAAAAACGTTCACAAACTACTTTTTAGAATCGTCTTTGTCGCTATGGTGTGTGATCTAGCTGTTATCAGTCACTGCTGAAACTTCGTAAAATTTAGCGTGTTGAATGTTGAACTGGCTGCTGGTTGTTCGATTGCTATGGTACTATGTAAGAAGATTGTGCCATTTAATTAGTGCTTTATGTTCCACTGCTTCCTCTCTAGTCAAACAGAAGAAGAAAGGACCTGTCTAGTTCTGTGAGAATGATGTACACATCACCTGCACCACTCTTGAAAGGCTCACCATGAGCGATGCTGGCGTGCCCGTAAACAAGCAAGTTTATGAGAGTCTATCAATCAGTGGAAGATATTTGAGCGGACGTTAACTGTGAAAACCGGTATCATGAAGACGTCCATACTTATGACTTAGTTGTTCGAATATTCTTTTCAAGAAGAAGTCTTTGGAATTCAGGAATGCTTGTTAAAGGATTCACTTGCGCGGTGAAGATTAAAGAAAAGCTACATCATCAAGAATGGAAGGTCTCTCTCTATAACGACAATTTTGATGTCTTAAAAGTGGATCCTGAAACATTCAGGTGCGTAGCAACTCGATTATACGATCACTTAGCATCAATGCTAAAAGTGACAATACGTCATCGGATCTCTTCACTTAGCTGGTCTGGTATGATTGTTGATAAAAGTATGAATGCATCATGTCGTACTTTAATTGTTACACCTTCTTGCCTATGAATGATAGATACAAAAAGTTAAATAAAACTGATGAAACTTGTGTTGTCTTAGTGAAGAGTAACAAGAAATTTTGTTTTTTTCTTCGACAAGAATATCATACCCTTCGTGTTGCAGAAATGTTTACCTTTATTGATGCACCTCAGTACGGTTTTTTGATGATGTCCCTCAAATATAAAACTTAGACGTCTGACTCCTTGACTATTAGCGCATTGCTAAACTTGTCCTCAAAAATCGTTGGACATGGCCCACCGGGAGGTGTTTTGAAGAGTACCTTAACAAAAATCCAAATTTTGGCACTTTAGGCAAACATTTTGTATGATAACTTCCACTGAGATGCTTTGATTTTCAATATGATAGGCTCATGTTTTTATGCATATGCTGAGGTAATTTGGAATATCATGATCACCTTGACATCGAATATTGTCGTAAACATTTGAATGATATGTTAAAATGAGCGGTAGGTCTACTTGTATCTGTTAGACATTCTGTATTGACACTTTTGCTAGCACAAAATTGGTATGGTAACCGTGGTAAATTGGAATTCCCCATCATCCACCGTTACTAGACACTAGGGTTGTTTCCCGGGATTTCCCGGGAAATCAGATAATTTCGAGAAATCGATTTCCCGGGAAAATATTTCGGGATCCCAGGAAATGCATAATATTTGCGATTTAGTTACAGCAAAGATATTAATAGGGTAGAGATGTCGCTCTTTTGTATTATGTGTAATTTCAGTTTCAACAATAAACAAACTGTAATTGGAACACTTCGATTTTCTATTGTCTTAACGACAAATAGAAAACGCATTATAAAATTCTTGTCTAAATTGGCAGGCAAAAAAAATTAAATCATTTTTGAATAAATAAGAAAATAATGTAAAACGGCTTCTTAAATGCATTCAGAAAAGATCTAAACACTAATAAAATTAATTTTTAATCTATTCTGAATGTACTCGTATTTAAGCAATCATTTTACATTACTTCCATATTTATATGTAAAGTTTATTATATTTTAAAACATTTTGCCAACCAATTTAGACAAAAAATTATAGTGCGATTTCTATTGGTTGCTAAACAGTAAACTTCGTTCGTTAGCTTTTAAATGATGCATGCCTTCTTGCTGTACAACAAATATAAAAGGCAGGAGAACCGATTGAAATTGATGAAAATATAGCTGTCCATATTTTTATCACCACTGTATGTATTTACATATTATATTACCCTCGAGTTATTCTAAAATATTTTTGATAATCTATCATCAATGTATTCGGCCTATGAACCTTACTAATTTATTTCCCTGGAAATTATTGAATGATTTCCCGATTTCCCGGGATAAGATTTTTCGGGATATGCAACAACCCTACCAGACACTTAATCACTTGCGACAAACCGTCGAGGCCTCTCAAGTTTTGTGTGATGAGACTTTCAAATATTCCATTTTAAAACGCACTGAGTTTAAATTTTCACTGCTAATTTTAGAAAGTGTTTGTATAAAAGTGCTTTAGCCACATTTGTGTGTGCAGAAAGAGCATCCTCTCAATTTGAGAATTTTGTGACTTTCTCTTATTAACTTGTTACTTTTTTCTGTCTTCATTTGTATTATTTGTGATTTATGTATTTATTTTTACTTCTATCTGTTGATCCGCCCCGGTTGATTTTGCTTCATTTTGATTGATGAAGCGTTTCATTGTTGCGGCCATCTGCCATTGTCAATATTATCTCTGTCTTCGTGAGTCAAAGTCATGTTCGCATTCTGTCGAAATGTCTGATGCAATTGCACTCCGCATGTAAACTCACCAAGAGAAGCGGCGTGCGTGGTCATGAAAATGAAATCTGTTTTTGTAACAATAATAGCATTTTTCAAAGTGGAGTACAAGATATCACTTTGCAAACCTGTAACTATTGCATGTTTCGGTTTCACAAATTTGATTCTACTTAAGATCTGACAACATTGACTAGCTCATGCAGTACCTAACCGAGCAACTGAAGAGTCCATGGACAGAAAGGTCCATTTCCTACTAACTTAAGTAAATCTAACTGTCAGATTTCTAGTAAAAAAGGCAGCCCGCTTTTTTCTCTTCGTATAGAATAGAAAGCAAAATCTTAATGCACAATAGAAATTCGACAGGCTTACCTCAACATGCGATGTGTCAGGTAAATTAATAATCTGATGAAAGCTCTATTCCTTGTCAAACAATAACAATGAATACAACTTCAGTTTCATCATTCCTCTAATTCACTTCCGTTTAAAGCGTCAAATGAATAGACGGATAATTAATTCATGATGACCTGTAGACGCTAAGAGCACTTCATTGAAAATCGGATTTCAGAGAGTTACTGATTCAAATGACAACTTATTGTTCTACACTAATTGCATGGCTTTGAAAAATGTCAATTTACTCTCTGATCTGAAGTTTATTTCTATGCCTGATATCCCTTTAAGTTGGTTCTTTCACGAGAGTATTGGAATACTTTCCATAAACATCGGATGACTAACTCCACAATCCCGGAGGAACATTAAACACAGAGTGCGGATATTATATAAGAGATAGAATATCCACATTTTTGACGGTTCATTGAAAAATGTGAAAAATAAAACACAGACGCGCATGCGACATATGATTACCTAACGTTTCGGTGACGGCCTTCGACAGGGATGGCACAAAAATTGAACATGTATTTGTGGGTATCGAATAATAAGCTCGACAGCTTCAGGTTTGCCACGGTCACTAAATAACTCTAGTTTTTTATGAATGATATTCATTCGGCGAGTCAAGCCCTCTTAAAAGTTGAAATACTGTAGAATTCACCTTACCTAAAATTCTCTTTAATTCATGAGATTGAACACCGAACGGCTTTAGAAGATATTACACATTCAGACCATCCCTGACGTAAGCGTGCTAATAACTTTCAGGCCCATTCTTGTCTCTCAGACTTCCCTTACTTACCTTATTCCCAGTCAGTTCAAGTGACAGATGCAGGCGCCTTTGAGGCTTCATCCATGACTTTATCGTTTATTGTTTCCTTTGTTTTCCCAAGATTCTTTTCTTGTATTCTTTTGTAATGGATAACAAAGCTTTGATTTACTATGAAGACTTCGCTGAGTAAATTCAACTTTTGTGCTTGTGTCGTGGAGTGATTACCACTGGATTTATCATAAATGGTGATAATAATATAATAATTATAATGAATATAGCAGGGGTTTTCTTGAGGTTTTTGCTACGGGTCATCTGATCATTCCCACAGGTCACACTCAAATCGTCTCAGGATCGACTTTCATTAGTGTACAGCTAACGCACTCAGAATTTATAAGCAAAAACAGAAGTCATGAATGCAGTGTACATTTAGCATTTAGCAATGAATTTTACTCGTGATTCTGCATGTACGCGTGTAAGGTGACTTTTCAAGTCTTGAAGTTAATAATACAATAAGTAATAAAACAATAACAATAAGTAAATAAACTACTGAGATATCCTAAACATCCATGGAGTATGTATTTTGATATCAATTCGAGCTTTTACGATTCAACATGAGGATGATTTCTCCTCTGATGACCTAGGCTTTGCTCACTTGATAGACCGCGGTCTCAGGAGTTTCCACTCTTCACTGCCATCTCCTTGGCCTTGGCTCAAGGTCTCACTGGTTGTCATGTCAACGTAGATTTGTTCAGTTTGGAGAATATGATGGATGCAGCCGCAGGTAATAAGTAAAAACAGCTTCTGAATAGCAGTAGCGATCTGACAATACTCTGCCGGCACGGTGCGTACAGATTATTGAAAATCTGCCCACCTGAACGCTTAATCCCTGCAGCAGCTGGTTGCGTTGCCTTGTCGACAGTCAGTGGTATTGTGGTGCGGGGCTGATGACTGAGTTAGGACCGATGTCGATGTTAATCGGTTCCAAAGGATCTATCTGTCTGCGCATCCAAATGATATTGACCTTATGAGGGGTGGCTGTAAGTAATCAATTGTCATTACGGTGTCATTAGCGGCTAATTAACAGGTAGGTGACAATCAGATGAGCTACTGAAAACAAAAGATGACTTCAGTCAACGATACAGCCATCCAACTGGGGAATTATTCACAGCAGTGAACAGGCTTTGGTCTTAATGTCCTGACACGTACAGTTGTAATTTTTATGACATGATAATTCACTATATCTGGCACCCATCAGTGCAAAGGAAAATCACCGATTTGCAGAACATACTTCCAGGCAAAGAGAGGAACTTGCTGTGTACTTGTCTGTTCGATCTTAGTCGATGAGTGTATGTGATGTTGATACTGCAATGATGAAATTACATTATGTCAAAACTTCTCGATCGTGACATTCAGACAGTAATGAGTAGGCTGCGGAGAAAGATCCCTAACCTTAAATCTAGGGGCTTCATCCTAAATCGACGTTTTTATAGATGCAGAACTTTTTTAGCTTTTTTAATTAAACTATGACTTTTTTAGCAACATATCACAAGGCATCAACTGAAGACCACAATATCAAAAATATGGATCTTCCCTTTCCTCCAGCGCCTTTGCCAAGAACTGCGTCGCCGCTAAGAATATTATAATGATTGCATAGTTAGGAAGTGACAAAAACTAACTAAAGCAAAGCAAATCTTTGAAAGTAGATATTGCATTCATCGTGCCTCATTTTTCCTTGGTTATAAAGTAACTCGAAGAATCTAACCTTTCCCTCACCAGGCATTGACCCAGTCTCCAATCGCTGACATTCCATAGGTGGGAGAGCGAGAGAAAAGGGAGGACATTAGACTGAATTTTGACAATTTCCAGGAGAAAAGACAGTATCGCCAATGCTCTTCGAATGACAATTAAAATAATTCAAGGTGAGAGCCATAGATGGTGAAAGCAATCTTTCTTCACTTCAATTTTCAATCTGAGAGCAATCTTCAATCTTTCTTCAGAAGTGAAGTGGTCCAAGAAATAGGCTTAATTCAATCTTTTCCTGTCACCACTGTTGTTTCTTTATGTTTTTTGTTGGAGATATAATAATCGCTTTTCAATATCTTCGATCTATTCTCATACAAGGATGATCAGACTTGTTACAAAAGGAAAAAAATAATCACAGCATCAGTATACTTGGTTCTTCCCACAACATAACTAAAAACCTAATTTCTGATATTCGCTTTCATTTTTAGTTTTCCAATTTAAACTGAAATCCATGTATCAAACATGGTAATAAATCAACAGAATACACATGCTGTGTAGCAAATATAGTTACATCACAAGAATCAAGTGATTTTATTGAAAATGAAAAAAAGTTAAATTTTCAGCGTTTCGCCATATGACAGCGCTGCAGCCGTCATTGGGCAAAGTTTGGAGCATGCTTAATTATATTGGGATATTTTTATATTGTAGCAACCTCATGCTCCTTGATATAGCGGTAGGGGCAGCTCATGTTGAAGGGTGATGCAGTCAATCGTCAGATTTCACAATAATATCACATCGTATTAGGATATCATCGGAATATCACATCAGCAAACAAGTCCCGGCACGTCCAAGCCACGCACCACAAAATCCACTGTTCTTCTCCTGGTCTCTGCTTTCCGCTGTTACTATCCATCTTATCCAGTTCTACAGATTCCTCTTCCACGATTGCTCGTCTCCTCCTTTTCTTCCACTCACTCTGCTCCTCTCTCCTTGCTCTCTTTGCCTCTCTTATTCCCTTTGCTGTAATCTTCTGTGATACCCTAGTGTTGTGTTCATTCCCACTTCAGGACAACCGCCGCCTGTCTATCCTATTTAGTCCACACAATCTCCTCACCTAGTAGTCTGACTTGTTATTCTTTGGTGAGCGCCATAGTCCGTGTGCTCCAGCCGCATTACGAAAGCCTCCAAAGCTTTCCTTCTTATTTTTTTACCAATTCTTTTGCCTGCCAAAAGTCCCAACAATCTCCAAAAAACTCCTCGGCTTGTGTTCTCCTCCTGATTTCCGGTTCATGGATCACCAAACATCTCAAGAACTTGAACCTCGATGTCTGCATAGCATGAATCCCTTCTACAACGATGCTGATGTTTTTCGGATTTTTTCCTATCCATTCCGTCTTTTCCAAATGTATACACAAATCCATGTTGTTTGAAATTGCTTTCCCACTTTATCAGTTTTCATTGCTGTTTCATTCGGCCTCTGTCCTGACTGCCAGATCATCTACGCGCATGTCATTATTCAGAGCTTCCTCCTTGATATCAATTTCATAATTACGACCAACAGAAATGGACTTAATGCACTGCCCTGCTTCAACCCGATAATTACACAGAAGTCGCCACTGGTGTTTGAGTCAACAATAACTATTGCTCTCGCTCTTTCGCACATCTTCTCGATCAGCATTACTTTCTTCTACTCATCATTTTGCCACCTACGGGTCGTCAGTGCGAGAGTACTAGGGACGCTGTCAAAGGCTTTCTCCAGGTCCACAAATCCTAGCACCATGCTTTATCCTCTCTCAACTGTCTTCTTAATCTTCTGTGTCACCGCAAACGTTAAATTTGATGCTTTCTTCTTACCACCTGCAAAATTGACCACCTGCTGTTCATCTCCAATTTCATGCTCGATCTACGACTTAAGTCGTCTGTCGATTGTCCGTTCCAACAATATCAGCACTAAATTGAGTATCTTTTTCCCTCTTTAGTTTAGAGGATCCCGTACACTTCCCTCCAAATCGGCATGATCATTCCGAATCTCCTCTCCTCCGGGATTTCTTCCTTTTCATAACAGAGATTGAACAGTCGCGTTAGTCATCTAGCTACTACATTTCTTGCCATTCATTCTCAGCATCTCAATCGTAATTTCATCGTTACCCGCTTCTTTCTCTACGCCGCAGTGACTTCTTGTTCCTCCATCTGATTCACGGTCCCTTTTTGTCTCACACTGCAGGGCGCAGGATGACTAAAGGCATTATTCATTTTATTCATTGTCATTATTATTGTCAGCCGTGGTGATCTGTATTCTAGGCACATGAAAGATGTCAGCTTATGGATCACTTGCCCTGAAAACTTGTGAGTCATGAATAATCGGCAATTAAATAAAATCAATTTTTTGACATTCTTCTTCAACTACTACCGACATACAATGTGCTTGCAAATGCTTAATTTTGAAGTAATTGACAAAAATTCGCGTTATTCTATTTCAAAAAATGGCTAATTTTTATATTCCATACATCAAATCTGGTGAATTTAAATTAACTGTCAGAAATACGCCGAAACCAACAGTCACAAAATTCAGTCATATCTGTCATAGCCTTCAGCATTGTCAACAAATGTATAAGGGAGTCCAATAACCCTACCAGGTGATAGTCACTCGACAAGTGATAGTTATCTAACTCTAGGATTCATCGAGACCGACGGTCCAGACGCAGCCTAGAGTGCGATAACTACCTTATTGTTTCACAGCGCGGCGGAGACGAATTGCACGGTTTCAGCACGCTGTCATAATTTGATGCTTTAATCAACCATTTAGAAAATTATTTGCAGATAACGTTTCAATCTATTCATATCATCATTGCTATCCTTCACCAGGAAAAAGAGCTATCCAATAGAGCGCTGCGTTAGCGTCTCCTTCATGAAATGATGCTGTGTCAATCAGACTGATTGATACAATAGAACTTTTTGGACTATTTCGGTTTGCCATTGATAATAGTTTGATTTCTATTGCTTGTCGAATGATTCATCATAGAAATGTCAAAGTGAGCGCTATCTTAGCGTCATCATAGCGTTTTTCATCGAAATATTTGGCAAGTGTTTGAGAATAACTCTTTGCTTATCCATTGTAAAAATCAATTGTTCCATTTCTATGTTCTGAAATAAACATCTGCATACAACGAATACATTGCATACAACTGCAGTGCGATAAGAAATTGACATCCATGTATGGATGTAAGGATATGTTATTTCGGCTGTCAGATTCATGATCGTCTGATGTCGGCTAATCGATCTGAAAGTGAACGACCGCGGAAGAAACTCTTGACCGGTTTCCGGCTGTGCTTCCAGGATATTGACTCTTGGGCAAATTTTGCATTGAAGTCAAATATTTTCACATTCGTGATATTAAATATTATTTTAATGACTGCCACAATACTGTGTGTGGGAATTTCAATGTCATGCCATTGCCTAAGCCTATTATAAGCGATTAATATAATTTTGAAATTCTACTAAATTGGGTTGAAAACAATGCTCAAACCATCGGTTCATTTTATCGTTATTTAGTTCGCAACGCTGTATTAGGCTACCAATATTATTTCAAAGAAATGGAATCCACATGTTCAAGGAAATTGCAGGGTGAGAAAATAGGATGGGATTCATCCCTGTTGAAGAAAGACGAAATATCAGTGTTATCAAAGTAATAATTCCTGAATCTAGCCAGTGACATTTCACTTTCTCTACATCGCATTATCCAATAATGGCCAAAACAAATTCTATGTGGATAGATCAACTGTGTGACGTAGTCTCACAGAATGACGCTGTCGATATCACTTGGAGATGACTTCTGCCTTCATTCGCATTCCTTTTGAACCGTCAGCAGCGTGGCCTAGTGAAGAAAGTGCGAGCTCGTCTCCACCGCGGACTTCGGTTCGATTCCTGGGTCGGGAGAATGTAGTCGGGGAATCAAGGGTGTCTTGTATTGACTTAATAGTTGCCATTCTCTTTAGATATTCAAGAAGCAATGTATGCGCTGATGACATCACCATTATGATGTCAGACAGCCATTTCCCAGCTATAGAGCAAATCAGACAACTGAAGTCCCTGCATCAATGGATAAAGGCGATTGAAAATCAGCAAGCAAAACAACTGTCAGGAGCTCCAACAAAAACAATCCCAACTTGCTGTCCCAACTGGTGGGCCTACCAAGAAACGAAATACATGTATAAACGAAATGCACTGAGCATCTTACTTATAGCAAATGAGTTGCAAGTGACCTTGTCCTCAGGACATCCAATTTTGCCTTATGTTATTCAATGGACGAGTCACCACTCTGGACACACAGCTATCACTCCAAGATAGCATTTCATAATACCAGGCGACTTGTCTGTAGCTGCATCAAATCCACGTCTCTGTCGCTGTTATCGGCATCACATATAAATACAGTTCTCCATTTGATCTCGGGGATTTGAATCCAAAACTCACAAGATATTCTCAAATATAAAGCTTACTTGCGCATCCATGTGGAATATTTACCTTACTCTCATTTCTTCTGAAGCAATGGTTCCCAACGTAGGGGTAAATTACCGGTTATCTGATAATTTTCTCTGGGTAATGGGAACACCTCTTACAATTTATGCAGATTTTTCTTAAACTACTTTTCTATAGGATGTTCACTTGTGGCGATGGGGTCATGTGTAGGCTACTTCTTCCCTGTTCCATGTTGTTGCGCGTTTACATGTAGATGCGAGGTTACACGATTCCATAGCGTAGAAGATTCTCTATGCTCGATTTAATTATTTAATTAGTTGGCTGAGCAAGCAAGACGAACACCTGAGTTAGTACATGTGACATTGTGTTGTTCTGTCATGAGCACCCTTGTTTTTGTTTATCCCTCCACAAGCCAGTAAAGCAGCGAAAACTCGCCACAGCTCACAAGCCAATGTCAGGGATTTTTAAGGTGCAGTTCTACACTAATTGTACAGTTATAACTCGTTTTATTGTACTCGTTTTTACTTTTCTTCAAATTAATGAGCCTGGCTAGCTACTTGAAGCAAATGAATTAGTCCGATTAATCATCCCATCTTCCACGGCACAGCAAACGAAAATTTGATAGACATTACAGCTTGTAATGATTGAATCAGAACCTTGGTCTGAGGGCGATCCCTGAAATGTGGGGAAGATGAAGCGATGGTAGGCTGTCGTGGGTTTGTTAGAGACACGAATTGCACTTACTTTGATTGTGCTTTCCCGAGTTCTATTGCAGGTCTGCCTTGCATTGCAGGCCGAGTTGTATCAGATGAAATACATTGTACAGTATCATTTTTGCAACATCCAGAGGGAATTTAAAAGGAGTTTTCTTATAATAATTACTACTAATTAATAATACTAATTACTAAATAGTAATAATTATTATTTGAATAATTATTGAAATATTCAAAATCTGTGTTTTGCGCTTTGGTTAAATTGAGAAGCGATGTTTCTAAGCTTTATTCGTTAGTTGAATTATCTCATAGTAACTCAAAATCTTTATTGATGAACAGCTACCTTTCCGTTGCCATGACGTCCAATCTTCAAGCAAAATTCAGGCCAATCGATAAGAATGAAAACACACTGACACTGAGTTCACTAACATGTCACCTTCGACCGATAAATTATGAATTCAGCTGGTCACTATACTGGACTATCGACCGATAATTAGCTGCATATTCGCTCTCTCGGTTTGGGAAAGAAGGCAATGTAATCCTTCTTCTAAAGGATATATGCTCTTACTTGACCCCTCGGCCTACATTACCTCTGCATTCGTGTGAGGCTTTCTTCAAATGGCCGCCCCCACCAATAAGGAATACAATGTCCTCCGCTATTTAATCCTTAAGGATTATTGCCACGACATCGGATCAGTGAGTGTTGAGGGACCGGAATCGTCCAGCTGTGTTTGCCTTTGACATGGTAAACAAAAGCTCTCACGTTTGCTTTGGGCGCGATGTTTAATCGCGTCGAGTGGTAACAGGGGGCGACAAGTCCTGGTGATAAGTCGGACGGATGTAACTCTTGAATAGGTTCCTTCGAAGAAGAAAACAATTGATTTTTTAAAGTTTCCATTTTCATATTGAAAAAAAAGCATTTGAAATTGAAAATCCTAAGAGTTTTTCGCTACTTTTTTGTGCGCATGCCCGAAGGTTCTGATGGACACAAATCCTTTCTGTAATGTTTTTATGTGTTTATCTGCTCTATGCATGTTGCATCTATAAGCTGTAGTTTGAGTACGTGATATCGATGCGTCTGTCCGTGACATCGAAGCGCCAGTTCATGACATCGGAGCGTCAGTCCGTGATATCGAAGCATCAGTCTGTGACATTAAAGCGTCAATCTGTGGTATCAGAGATATATGTTTTGTCAATAAAATCAAAAACTTCCCTTGTGATTTGAAATTCGTTAATGGATCGCACGTCATGTCTCGCTTTAGAAGCTGATGCGAATGCCGCGCTGAGGAAAGTTGTGAAGAATGCGATTTTCATGCAGAACTTATTATAAGCCGGACAAGCAAATTTATGGTTATGAGATCATATAAATGACATTAAGAAAATTAGCATTTTTAGCAAATGCCCGTCCAAATAGATTTTGCATATATCATAATTTCATTTGAGTTTTCCATTGCAGACCCTGATTGAACGTTCATATGAAAGATAATTCACCTATTTTTACTTTTTGCTGTATTTTGATGACAAATGTCACCATATAGTCAGTAGATGACGCAAGTCACACAAAATGACGCCAAGTTGGACATTTTGACGCAGTCAGACTTTTTGACGCAAATGGACTTTGTTCCGCACGCTCGCATCTCACCAAATTTGGTGTACAGGTGAGTTTTGCTGAGATGTATTCAATACATGCTTTCAATACTTTCCGCCGGTTTCGGTTTCGGAGACTCCAGATTTTCGTTCTTACTGACGCAAGTCATACTTTTTGACTCACGACGGCATTCTGACACGTTGGACTATTAGACTCAAGTCAGACGTTTTGACGCATATTGAATATTTGATTCACGATTGCATAATAAGTTGGAGGGGAGAATCATGCATTCATAATCGCGATCAACCATCACAGAGTAAGTTACAGAACGTCTCTACCTCTTCATATAGTTTATGCTTGCATGCAAATATGGCCTGGTAGAATCAGAGGGACTGGTTGACGAGGTCCCCTTAGAATTTATTATTCAAGATAGTCAATAAATAGGCTACCATAATCTAATTGAAGTGGGTAGATTTCAAGGTGACGAATTCCCTGACTATATAGTAGGGTGACCGCCTGTCTTGCATAAATGCATCATATTAAATCGAGAAATTATTTTTTCCAATATATGTTAGACACTGATGATAGAGCACTAGACAGATTTGGCAATTAACTCTCAGCAATTTTTAGTCGTCACCACTTAGCGACATGCAGAAATTTTGCACAAATGCAGTAAAAACAGAAAATGAAAACTGCGTCAACATGCTCAGGGCAAGTTGCCATACAAATCCTAGAATTATTCATCTTGATCAAATGGTCACCTTATACACAATAATGTAACCATAATTTGGCAGAAGTTCGCAAAGTATCAATATTCAATGGCCTACAAAATATAAAAATATTTGTATAGTTTCTGGGTGCAGAAAATAAACAAACGGGTAGTAAAACTGCCAAGTCTCATACGATTTCTTAAATGTTCTGTAATCACAAGCATGACATTTTAAGCTAAGCCTAATTCTCAGCGTCGACTCGTGCGCGAATCCAATCACCACTTATTTGTCACCTTGAAAAAACGCTTCCTAAGGGAAAGAATTTTGCCGCGTCACACTTGCGAATTTTGCACAACAGCATTCCCATAGCAAAATTCTATACAGCTGAAATCAATAAAAATCATGAAAAATTGACAAACCTGCAATCTTAAGAGCACACATGAGCCTCAAGCTGAAAACTGTTAGGCTTGAGAAAAAAAGGTCTTAAACTGTTAGACCCTTTAGTTTGAGATGATGAATTGATGCGCATACAGTAATAACGTGGGCAAAAAAGTAAAAAAATGCCGAACTACTCACTACGAAAAACATAGATTCTATCTGCAGTTTACAAATAGTGCTATGAATTGAATATTAAGGCCTATACTTTGACAAAGCTAGGGGACATCTTTGTCAATTAAGGTGCTTTTATTCGACATTCTTCTCTACAAGGTCACTTTGTTAACAGTTTACCCCGGTCCACCTTATTCTAATGCCTATGAAACAAAATTTCAACAACATCTTAATTGAAAGTCCATTTCCAGCTCCCTAAAGCAAAGTAGCTGCATGCTGTAAAATAGTGTCATTTCTTTAATGGCGTTTACCACAATTCACGTTTTTGCAGTTGCTTCAATTACATATAACTTTTGGAAAGCGTGTATGGGCATGTTTCGCCTGTTTGTTCATTGGAATTTAAATGCAACATAAAATTGGCAACATCCTACTGCTACGAATATAAGCCTGCATAGTGTTATTCGCATTTGCAGGAATGGACAAAAAAATAATTTCATACTATAATACATTTCTACTATAAATTTATATTTTGCTTCAAATGAAAAACGGCTATATAGCAGTGAGCTTACAAAACACAGTAAAGTCACGTTAACAACAGCAAATAATCTATAAATTAATTCATCGATTTAAGTAATACAATTAGCCTGATGCGTATGGACACAAACTTGGTTGGTTGTAGAGAAATATGGACCGAAAGGAAGGATGCTTGTCAAGAAGCAGTCAACTAGATAGCGGCATAGGAACGAAGCAGCAATGAGTTTTTGAAAAGGATCTTCTCCATTTCACATAGGCCTGCCGTGAAACAGATTTTGAAGCTGCATTTTGCTGTCGATAGCATAGCGCAAATTAGTGTATATGCCTACATAGTAGCACATAATTTGATTACAAATCCAAAAGCAGACACCAGGAGAATAATATTGAATAGAAATGGTGCAATGGTTGAAATATATATAGGACTGTGAAATTAGAGTTGCCGTAAATCACAGATGTACATCATTTAACTCGAGACAAATGTGGATTTAGGATAACTGAACTTTATTTTCCTCACCGGTGTTATATTTTCTAAGAGAAAAAATAGCACTGCTTTCAAATGGTAAATATGCTTTAAATCAAATATAGTGCTTTACTATCATACTCCAAGACAATAAAGCACTCAGACTTTAGGTCGAAATTGAAATTCGGTTGTATTGAAAGATACATTGTACATCATTTTGAGCAATGACTTATCTCATGTCATTGTTATAATAATGGATATGGCTTGTGGTTTGAATTTTAGCTTGAATGAGGGTATAGCCTATGCATGTACTTTTTCATGTACTGCGGTATCATCATCCCGTCTCTATTTCTTCTTTCATATCTTAAAAAGGATTCGTTATTTACACCAAAGTATAATTTGTTAGGAGAATTTTTCCCATTGCTTCATAGTTATCAAAATTCATCTAGAAGGATAAAATCGACACTGCAGCGACTGGCTTATCAATTTCTCTGAGTATCAAAGTCGAAAGTCCTGATTAATAGACTGTGCTTGAGGGCATATCGGTGAGGGCATCTGAAGAATCCTTCTTCGGGATAGTGTGGTGCATCAAGTAGATTTGTATTTACATGTGTGTTAGCTGGGAATTCCGATTTGGGACAGTACTATAGTACCTGCAGTATTCTAGTTGAACGTAGTTGGTAGACTACATGTATAGGCCTACTTGCTTTTCATCTTATTCCATTTGCTTCCAGTCTTCATGGATTGTATTAGGCTTACATCCTTCGCTATAGCTTTGCTGAAGATGCTTCCCATTTTGTGCCGACCCAAATTAATGTCTCCCATTTTTGTTTGATCTCGCTCGTACAGATTTCGAGATTTTTGAAAACCTAAAAGCCTAGAAAAATTTGTAGTTTGGTCGGGGAGGCCTGAACTAATGGCAACATTTTGATAACGTTGGAGAACTAATAATGCCATTATCATTGTTCTATGATACTGTAATACTAATATAGAACTACTATAATAAAGTACTTTAAATAAATACTATATTATAATACTAATTATTGTCTTTGGAATTCACACTATTTGATGAATACGATTGTCGCAAACAGACGATTCTTCATGAGCCAGAAGTGGTGTCTTCTTAAAGAATTTATTGGCTATAAAATTGTAATAAAAATTATGTAGGCTTACAGGACCGACGTTTCGTGTATTCACGCTTCTTAAGGGGCAAAAAAGCTAAAAAGAATCAACAGAAAGTCAGTAGAGCGTCAGGAGGGACAAGCATAGTTATTTACGCAGTGGGTTTAAGAATTCTACCCTTACAATAATTGGTCAAGATCTGTTGCAGAAGTTACCAGAAACATAGCGTTATAAGGATTTTTTGTTTTGCTTCATCTTCGAATTGACAATTATATTATAGAAGAGTAGAAGTGCATGCCTCACGACAATTAAGGCGGTCTAATTTGCTATGTGATACCATTGAGGTAGGAGCATTTCACCATCCATCTTCTCGTTCCTATTGAAAATGGCATTGAGGAGATTCCTATGTTTCGCAGTTATGATTGGTAGATATCTCAAGCTTGACATGCTTTAATGTTCTGAGCTGCATGGGCTCTGTAGAAAATCATCATTGATTTCAGTCATTCAATCGAGCTATTCAGGGCAAGATGTCTATTAAAACCAAATTAAATGGAGCAGTTCCCGTTTAATACAAAGAAATTTCATTGGCAATTCAATGCATTACAAAAAGGCGGGCATTAAAATGTCATTTAATGCCCGCCTGCAATAGACATCCACAAGTCATATAACGCTTTATAACAATGAATAGAAAAGTCTAACATTCTTACATAAAAAACGAAGGTTTCATACCATCCTTTTCCAAAACAGCTACGGGATTTTTCCTTTTCACTTCTATTTCTGCATTGTTCGCAATTTTGACATCAATATTCCTTTGCATTAGATGCTCTTTTTCTTTACGATTCTTATCCAAACACTCTGTAAGGGTATGTGATAAGCGTATTCGCTTTGAAACATTGATTTTCTTGGTATAATGGTCAATAGTCTCTAATTTCTCATCTCCCGTCACAATCTGAATGTCTTGCGGTGGAACCCCTACGTCGGACAACGACGTAACAACAGAAGATCGTATACAATGATTAGTATATTTCATTGATAGCGAAGCATCTTTCGAGATGTTTTTCATCACATCATCTAGAGCAGCGGTTCTCAAACTTTTCATCGAGATTACCCACTTTGTACACCGAGACTACCAATTACCCGCTATTTCTACAATGTACATGTATTTACGAACCAGAACTAAACTATAAAACAACATTTTACAATAATCTTTATCTTATTTTACACAATGCAATCTGAAACATGTAAAATAAGCTATCAGAATAATACATATATACAGTATATGTAGACACAAAACTAGATTATCAAAGTTCAACTAATCAAAAATTGTTCCATCGAATCCTGTCATTGAGAAGAGTTTAATTACTTTTGGATATCAGATGATCAATAATAGAACATGTCTTTGATAGAGCCAGCCTCTGGTCAGAACCAGCTTGCAGGCGCACTCGATATTCATCTTTCACGTGAAAGAAGGCTGAAAAACCAGATTCACACAGATATGTGGTCGGGAAAGGCAGCAAAACTATAAGAGCTCTTCGGAACAGCTGTGGATAAACTTCACTCATTGACAGCCAATACGACGGAAGTTCTTGACTCGAAAATTCCTTACTTACCTCATCGACTCGTAGTTGGACGAATTCGTCTTTTATATTATCACTGTCCTCGATGAATGATTCACGAGAAGTAAATAGCTGCTTCACCCAGGCATCTGTGTTACGCTGTGCTTTTGGACAGTAGTGTTCTAGCATTGCTTAAAGCTCTTGAAGATGTTTGTGAATTGGTGTCGTACGTTAGGCAGCTACAATATTATCATATCATGTATGCCGCGTGCACAGACAATGAGAGAATGGAGTTCCCTCAGTCGATCGGAGCCCTTAGTCTATCTGGTAAGGCAATGAAATAAAGAAATTGACCTTACTTAATCTTACTTTATTTAAAAATTCATTCCTTACCCAAAAAATACTCCAATTTTACCCAACTTTGGGTAATTACCCAGAGTTTGAGAACTGCTGATCTAGAGTATTCTTCCCGACAACCATTTTATCGGAATACCATCGTCCTGGTAAGAAATTATTAAAGTGGTTTTGGAAACAGGCATATAACTGTTGCTGGTCTCAGATCAATGTATTTTTTCATCAATTTGAATGGACACTGCTCATCTTCTGGCTTTTCAAACATGACAATGCATTTTCTTTCGTTAGGTTTTTTGTAATTAGTACATTTTGACAACTGGGGTTTTTTTAGGTCAACATACTTAGGTCCTACAAACCAGATGTAGGACAAATTGAGAATATGACGGAATTTTTGTCGAGACCTCTTAGCCATTCTCGTCCGCGAAATCCGAAGTGCCAAATAATCTTGAATATAACTTCTCGTTGCAGTCTGACTGGATCACTTCGGTTGAAATATGTATTGATCAGTTTCATATCTTTTTCGTTGATGTCTTTATATCCCGATTCTCTTTCTTCTGTAGTTCTTGGTTCTTCCAGATAACGTGTTGTACATGCACTTTGGGTAATCTTCAACTGCTCAAAATCCGGATTTCCAATTATACTTCTACCATTTGTTGTTAGTACATGCCTGTGTATTGCAGCTTTCATGCAGTTATATGTTTGGGGCTTGAAATTCCTGCCATCTTTCCTTTTTGAATTGAGGAGCCAATACTGCAGATATTTCAAAAGGGTCTTATTGTCTTGACTTTCAAAATCTGCATTCAATCCTTCTTTTCTTAGAAATTCTTTAAACTTGCGAATATAAAATTTTGTTTGTGTTGCTGTTAATGTGTTATCCAAACAGGAATGAGCCTCTTGGATGTTCGTTTCAATGCTTTTGAGTCTTTCTTCATTCTCAATGTTAGAAAGATAGTCATCAATTTCTTCCAAGGTCAGTCCAGTTATGCAACCATCAGGAAATTTGCTGAAGTCAATATAGACGTCGTCAAAAAGGCCATGATAACAAATGATATTTTTCAAACTTACCACGCCATCCTAACCCTAGATATTCAAACATAGACTTCTAAATTCATACTCGAAAATATGTAATAGATAATGCATAGATTTGAGGTCATTATTGCTATAATTACCGAGAGCCGAAGGCTCGAGGTCATTATGACAAATAATGACTGAAGAAATCTATGCATTATCTGCTATAATGCATGACCTTTTTCATAGAAGTTTGCACCAGGTTAATAATTTACAAGCAGGAAAATATTTACCTGCTTCGTGGAACTTATTAACCTGTGGACATAGAAAGCCTTGCAAAATCATGCATTATATTGAGGATATAGCAAATTGATTTCTAGATATCATTAACACAGAGATATGGTCATTTTTTTCAAAAATTATTTTGCAAAGTGAAATGATAGATTTCTAGATTTTCAATGAAAAATTGACTTTATCTCTGTGTTAAACTATGCCAGTTTATCTAGTAATGTATTTTTTGCTATCTAGAGATCTCATTAAATCCCGTAATATCCCTGTCCCTGTTAAAACGAGGGGCAAATTAACTACGCATAGAAATCCCTCATATTGAAAAGAAGTGCATAGATAATAAAATTTTCCCTCCCCGAATAGAGATCAACTATAACATTGTTAATCTGTCCATAGACTTCTAAATTTCTCTGGACAGATAGGTGAACAAAATTTGAAATCATTTTCTACATGTTCAGGCCAACCAACAGTTGTGTTACAGAAGATCGAATCTTGTAGCTAATCGAAGGGATAGATGACTATTTGATGTGTCTCTTGTGCGATTCAGTCTAATGCAAAATACCAAATAAATATGCCACTCCTGGTTGACAACCTAAATGCAATGATAGTGTAACACCAATGCATTCCGCTACATAACAAGGAATTTTGAATCTGTATAGTTGCATCGAGTTAGTAGAAAGTATTATATCCCAACTAAACATTCCGTCTTGTGTGACTTCCACTTCCACAAACCTGACGACAAGACCATCACGAAGTACATGGATCATTATCGCTTGAAGAAAGTGAAAAAATGAAAAAAAGGAAAGTGCAAAGAAGAAAAAATGAAAAAGCGTAATCTAAAGGACAGAGCAGTCAAAATTCCTTTATGTCTAAATTTTTTTCCAAACAACTACAAAGCTGCGATTCGGCAGGTTTTTAAATACATGTCCTGGCAATGGAAGCACATTCGGAAGATTCTTTGCAAAGAAAATTTTGCCTAAAATCTACAAGGAAATCTTTCTATCTGGGTTTGTGATATCTCAAAGCGATCATGGACTACAAAATGACGAACATAAGTTGAAATCTTCCCTTCAGCGTCGTCTGCGAATGTTCGCATCTATCACGTAGAGAGAAATCCATTCCAGCAAGCACATATCATGTATCACAAGTTTTCCAAAGTTATCAATCTGATGACTTTTGTATAATATCTGGATGACCAGTCAGTAAAAGAAATTCGAAATCGGATTCAGTTATGTAATACTTGAGAAAGGCTGACCAAGTTGCTGGTGCAGTTGAAGTCTACGGACGGAAGATTAACGCTAGATCCTACTAATATCATTGAACATGGTAAGGGACAATTTCGAGAGGAAAGGAGAAGCCGCCGATTCCCACACTTTAAATGTCCTGAAATCAAGAGGAACAGAAAACGGAGCTCCTTCTTATATTTCAATGATTACAATGATGATGGACTCAATAAGGACACGACTGGACACGTCAAATGACTGGAGCAAATTATTTTATCTCCTTGCGTCATGGCACAGAGAGTGAAAATAAAATAAAAACAATTTCTTTATTGAAGTTTTTTGGACTCTGAGAAATGTTAATGATAGAATATCATGCAGTCAACCGTAGAAGAATGCTTGCATGCAAGGACTGATTTCAATATGAATCCTACTAATTGAGATGATGCCAGTGGTGCTAGTTGAAATGCAAAAAAATTGTGATTCCTGTAGTGAATGCACTGTCAGAAATATTAAGTTGGCAATGCTCGACATCCCTGAAGCTGCAAAACTTTTGAATAAAATTTATCATGGGGGTCCAAACGCATCTGTGCTTCAGCCATGCATTCTTTGCAAGAGGCTATTCTATGAGATCCAGCTGAATAGTTGTCTAAGAGAAAATAGCTTCTTGCTTAAAAAATATAAAAGGATGGTGCTCAGAATAGGCTATCGATATATCATTTCTCTTGGTGACTTTTCCGATTACTTCTTCTCAAAATCTTGGTGTACATACGTACATGAATCAGATTTCCGAAATTTCAATGAAATATTTCAACACCATGTGCAAGAAATTTGTTCATGACATTTCAGATGCCTCATTTCTGAAACTTATTAGAAGAATAATCGCAAAAATTGGCTAATAACGCGGAGGTCTAGGACATGTATTTAACGCATAACCATTCATTCTCATGCGTCCTTACTCCCAATGTACATAAATATAGACACATACTGTGCTTTACCTGCATTGTTCTGGCAATACGTTCTCTAAAATTTGATAACGCTTGATGACAGTCTATTTGCAGTAGTCTAATTTAGGATTGCTGGCCTGAACATGTATGAGGCAAATTTCAACCTATCTGTCCAGAGAAATTTAGAAGTCTATGATCTGTCCCTCCCCGAATAGAGATCAACTATAACATTGTTAATTTGTCCCTACCCGAATAGAGATAAACTGGCATAGTTTAAAACGGTTAAAGGAGTTTCATTGATATTTGCTGAGATATCTCGGCCAATTATCTGTCAAAATTCCCTCGGGCTATGCCCTCGGGAATTTTAACAGATAATTGTCCTCATTATTTCAGCAAATATCAATGAAACCTCCTTTAACCATTACTTAATGATATCTTGAAATTACTTTGCTATTTCCTCAATGCATTTTCGAGTATCTAGGCGGCCAACTTACATGTATGTAAGACGTGTCCAATCCAGGTGCTAGGTAGTAGATAACTCATGGCGCTGGAGGGAGATATCTGTTTAAATCCCGACTACCGAAGGCTGGAGAGATTTAAGTTTGATATCTCACTCCATGGTCATGAGTTATCTATGTTAAACCATAGGATTCAATATGTCACCTTCAGGGATCTATTTAGATATATCCCGTACAAAAAATAAATCCCGGACGCTATTTCATTCAATACTACATTCAAATTTCAAAGAATATTATGAGATTGCGCATAGTCATTTAATCATAAGCGATGGCTTGGAATGGTATGCTGAATTTTGATAGGCATCCTGTGATCAGCGGACTCTCCGAAGAGCAAATTCAACGAATGATAAATGAAACATCATACGACCAAAATTACAATTTTAGTGAAATTCAATTTCCTGATATGAACAACCAAATGCCAACACAAGCAAAAATCAGCAACAGCACAGATTTGTTGAAATCGACAGCATTAATGACACGAACAATCAGTTAATCCCGAAGAACACAGTCAAACGTGATAGGTGGGCGATCAATATGTTTACGTATTGGTATAAACAAAGGTTCAATGCAGATGTGCAAGTACAAAATTTGACCGATGAACAACTTATTGACAATGTATCTCGCTTCATTCATGAAACAAGAAAAGATGGCGGAGGATGCTATTCTCCAACTAGTCTCGTCAGCATTATTTCCGGGATTCAGCATCACATCAATCGCGATGGTAATCGACTAATCGAAGTGTGGACTTTTTCAAAGAACATAAGTTTCATCTCATAACACGAAGTTTGGATGTTGCGATGAAGATCGCCACGAGAAATGGTGTAGGGCTGCAGCGCAAACACGCAGAAATCATTTCAGAAGAGGAAGAAAAGAAGATGTGGACTTCTGTTTTCGGAGATGAAAGTCCTTCGCAGCTAATCAAGACGCTGTTCTACCTAAATGGAATACATTTCGCTTTAAGAGGTGGAAGTGAGCACACTGAGTTGACAATTGACCAATTCGAAGCGACAGAAAGAAACGGTAAACGCTGCCTCATTTACAGTGAGAAATTTTCCAAGACATTTAGTGGAGGTTTAAAGGATATGCGAAAATCTCCAAAGAAAGTTGTTCATTTTGAAAATGTTTCAAGCGACGGGAGGAAAAGTCACATCGATCTTTTCACGAAGTTTATCTCAGTTCGACCGAAAAGAACAACGCGATTTTATCTGCAGCCGCTCAAAGAACCGAAAGATGGATGCTGGTTTTCAACCAGGCCGATTGGCAAAAATTCATTGAGTAAATTTATGAAAGACATCTGTTCTCTGTCTGGAATTGATGGCAGAAAAACTAACCATAGTCTCAGAGCTACCTGTGCGAGTAGCCTATATCAATCGAATGTCGATGAACAACTCATCATGGAGCACACCGGGCATCAAAGTGCTGTTGGAGTTCGCAACTACAAACGAACTAACGACTATCTGTTGTCGAACTGCTCAGCTATTTTAGATAGTAAGAAAATTTGTGAAATGGCAAGCGTATCAACAACGAATGCATCAACTGCAATGAGACCAAACATAACTTTCAATTTTAACAATGGTTGTAATGTCATTATAAATAATAACAATTGACTTGCCGTATACATTTTACTGGAGTTGAGTTTCGATGTTACGCATCTACGTACATTTCTCTGATGTATTTTGATATTTTTACGTTCTATGGCATAACTCGTATACCATAGACATTTTAGTGCTATGGTGCTCTGGCGCTACGCGCCGATGATTTAGGCTGTCATTTGAAAGGTAGTATATCTTCACTGTTACTTCCTTTCGAGTGACACAGAGCGGTCGAATACATGAATAGGCGTAATCCATTTCTATGGCCTGATCGCACGAGTTCAAAGATCATTAGTTGCACAGAAATAGTCAAACAGCCACAACGAGATTCTGCTAGGAACGATGCCGAAAATGAGACTTTCACAGAATAAAATAAGCCTACCACGAAGCTGCGCATCTGCCGAGTTCTATCCAGTTCCTTATCTTGTCAGACACGATCAAAGAAAAACACATTTCAATGCAATATGACTAAGATTTTTTATATGCAGTTTCTTCAGATCATTTTCTATGCATGCAAATCTATCTGTGAGGCTATTCACATTCAGATTTGACAAGCCTCCTAATGTTGAAAAATACAAGTATTTTCAGTAATTTTTCATGTATACCTCACAGTCGATAGTTTTGAATCCTCATGGATGCGTTGCTGTATCCACTGGATTAAAAATTACGTTGCTTGAGACTTGTCGGCATCTCTGCTATTTTTGTCTGTTTTTTCTGTTATTGCATGAATTGCATGAATGTTTTTAGTTGTGTGTACGTGTAAGTAGGCAAGATGAGAATCGTTATTCGGCTTTCAGTCAAAAACTGTGCCAGAAGCCAGTGGATCGCCGGATTGTATAGAATACAATTATCTGTCCGATCTGAGGATTAGTTGGTTTTTGGATTGCTCATCATTTGCGGATAGCTTCACGCATCGAATGTATAACCAACGAATATCGAAATCAAATACTACGAGTAGATGACAGCGTAGGGATAGCAAACTGATATTCAATAATGAGATATAATTTTCTTTAAGCAGCATATTTAAATTAAATCAAAAAAGTTGTCAGTTAGCCAAGCTGCTGTATTATTATCCAATCTTACTAATTTTCATCGATATGACGGCCTGTTCACGTAAAAAGGATTTTCAAATTATATCTTACATAAAAATCAAAATGTCAATGTCTGATAAGTTGAACATTCATCTTTGTCATTGAGGCTTGGTTTCATAGATTTTATTAATATGGCCATTCTGAAACGTAGGTTAATGCTGTTTGTATCAAACGCTATGATTTTGACTGTAAACGGGAAAGCGACTTATGTGATTTTCTCAAAGCCATTCGTAAGTAGAAAATCACATTCCAAACATAAGTGTAAATTGAATCAGTGCGTTATTGCTGACAGCAACATCTGCTTGAGAGCTATGGTAGTGTATGAAATAACATGCAAAACGTGTAAAAGTAATTATATCGGGAGTACAGTCCGTTCACTCCATACACGCATTAAAGAACATGCCACAAACAAAGACTCAAGTGTACTCAAACATCACCTAAGTTGCTCTCCTATCATAGCTTTCCCGTTTACAGTCAAAATCATAGCGTTTGATACAAACAGCATTAACCTACGTTTCAGAATGGCCATATTAATAAAATCTATGAAACCAAGCCTCAATGACAAAGATGAATGTTCAACTTATCAGACATTGACATTTTGATTTTTATGTAAGATATAATTTGAAAATCCTTTTTACGTGAACAGGCCGTCATATCGATGAAAATTAGTAAGATTGGATAATAATACAGCAGCTTGGCTAACTGATAACTTTTTTGATTTAATAGCAAACTGACATCGAAGTCGCGATTGCTACATATCCATTGTTAACAAAGGGATGCCAGGCGGATAACCAGAATGCACACCCGATAGCACGGATATCCGTCAAAAACAACGAACCAGATATCGGTTGGATATCAAACATATCCGCTTATAAGACACAGATCTCCTTGGGATAAAAATTTGTTATCCGCGGAGATAAACTGGATATCCAATCGGCTCCTGACGTAGAAATAATGGTGTGCATCCGTTCAGCCGTGAAGATCCGTGGATATCCGGAGAAACTATAAGATGCTGATCGGGTATCCGTTTGCTCGGAGGGGTGCGATTTAAAGAAGGCGACATGCAGTGCTTCAGCATCATCATCGTGCGTAACTTAGCTATGGTACAATGTAGACGAAAGTAGACAGTAATTTTCTCGTAATGATGATATCTGTACATGCATGTGACAGTTATTTTAGAAGTCTAATTATCGTATGTCTATATGTGTATTCATACCATTGCTGCCTACTGCGATTTCTTGTTTTTTTAGATTCTCTCATTTTCTAATCCCAGCATATAAAAATATCTCTAAGAATCTCAGAGCCCTATCGAATGCTTAGAGTGAATTTTGGTAGCCTATTTTGGCTTCAATTCATTAATAACAATATCAAGAAAATAACAAAAATCATTGAAAACCATAGCCTGAAAGGAAGGTGACATCTGCTGATATCCTTCTATTCTTGTTCTTTGTCCTGTTCATATTTATTATTGTTGTCAAGTTTTTCCTCTAATTTTTCCTCACTTGGTGTGAGGCCAGTAAATGCTCTGCTGTTTTATCCCTTTACAAAGATCTTATTGACAGGTCCATTGCTTTCGGATATTGTAACTTCCATACTGTGCTCCCCTCCACTTCCTTGCGAAATTCATATTCCAAAAATTAGACCTAAACAATTTCTCAGTTTCAATTCCACAAGTCCTTCAGTTTCATGCATTTTCAAGGAATGACTTGCCTACTTGACGATCCCGTGAATAAACCAAAGAATGGCAAGGCCTACTATTCAGGCCATGTCGTTGCCCTCCTGATAAACAGAGTGTCAGCTTTTCGGTCTCATTACTTGACATGAGATGGCAATTTTCTAATTAATCGATTCGAACATTCTGCAAATTATATTTCGAATACGATGAATGTTCCAGATGACAGAAAATTACTCCTGTGATTAGCTCATTTATAGTGTGATGATCATTGAAACTTAAAGCAAATTATCCTGACAAATAATTCTAACAGTGGATAACATTGAATTGGAAGAAAACATGATCGCCATATTTCTGTTGTGCAAAATTTACCATGAACCGCTGTCTGAACTAAGATTGTAAATCTTGGGCATCATTTGATATAGGCCTATTTGATTCCATGTTAACTTGTTCTTTTGAGATAAGCGCTTTATTCCATACATAAAATTGTTGAGAGAACTTCTGACCGCATATTTAGATATTAATATACCGCATTGCATTATCGATCGTTTTTGAGTCAAATATACCAAATGCGTCAAATTGTTCGGACGCGTCAGGAAGTTTTCAGAATTTATTTCATGATTTTGAGTCAAATATACGAACTGCGTCAAAAAGTCTGACTTCAATTTTCATTTACGTCAGCTTGAGTCAAATATACTTCTTGCGTCTAATATACCATTTGCGTCATAAAGACCGACTTGCGTCACGTCACGTATCTGAAGTGACGAATTCAGTTGGTAAAAATGGTTTTCTGCGTCAAATTGTCCGACTTGCGTCATTGAAAATCTCCAATGGGCATTACACAGCGTTTCATCACACAGCGCCTACTGACTTGTCGAAGATCGCAAAATAGTGTCACTTGGATGATTTTCTATGGAGAAAGCATGATGCAAACATACAAATGTTTTATCTTTTTGGTATGGCTGCAGGCCTAAATGAATAACTTATAATTACAGTCGCAATTACCTTCCTGTTATTCGAGCACAGGCATAAGGAAATATTTTAGTCGCAATTCGCTTCCAGCTGAATTAATGTATTGGGCTCGGCTATACATCAGCGACTCCGATTCTACAGATAGGAGCTAAAGAAACAGACTGTGCCTGCCATTGAGTAAATATATTAGGTATAGTGGTAACTCCGCATTTATTAAATCCCCAATGTGTATACACTTTCGATTTTATTAAATGAACTCAAGGGAGATACATTCGGAATTGTTTCCAAATGTGAGATGTGCATATTTTTGCAGTTTTGAAGAAATTACAACGGAATTCAGTGATCATGACAGAAATGCTGAAGAAATGATGGTATTTTGCTGATTCTCAGTGTCATGACAGTCTTGCACAGGTGATGTTTGTTAAATTAGCAATTCGATGGTTTGCTATATTACTTTCATGCTCAACCTCAAAGAGTATCTTCTTAAGCGTGATCATATCACACGCAACCTGCCACTGGCACAGCAAAATCACATAATCAAAGAAAATGATTTCATTTTACTTTGAAAGATGTAAATGGGTACACATCACTATTGAGATTCTAGAAAGAAAACATAAATTTAGTGAATCATAATATCATGCTGGTGAAAATTGAATTAAAAACTTGAAATTTCAGCCAAGAAAGAACGAATAATATCGCGACTTTTTCATGAAGACTTTCATTATAATGCAATTCATGAAATTCCCTTGATAATCAGCTTAATTTCCGCTTAGTTACTATGCTTATTATCAAATATTCATTCCTTTTGATATCCAACTTGTTTCACAATACTTATTTAGGAGAGTCATCTCGGTCGTATATAAATTGGCAAATTTTGACTTTTTTCAAAAGTGCTCAAATAATTTTTTGGACCGCAGGAACGCGATCTCCGCAAAAAACTGAATTTTTTGATATAAAAATTTTCACTGTATACAGATACTTTTTTGAGTCGACACTCTACCTATATATCCGTAGCCTACTCTATGGACTGTGCCATTCGTATTGGTGTATAAGTCATCCTTCATAAAATCCTCAGTGTTTAACCACAGATTTGTATGACACTTTTAGGCATATTGACACTTCCTTGTAAAACTAGGTTCACAAAGCAGTCGCACCCTCAAGGGATGCAGGTATCCCCGGTTAACCCTCGCCCCACTGGGCAGATGGCGTCTTTCGCCCCCAGCATCTTTTGAACAAAGTAAGTTGTGGCCACCAGATTACAAATAGCCTACTTTCTACGTATTATGCAACTTTTGACAAAAGGATGATAAATTTGGCACTATACTTTTGGAATGAGATCTGCCCTAAAATTTGTGTGTTTGGAACATTTCGGCTTATATCGTAATATTCACTTCCAATGTATATTCCGGTATCAATTCTTGATGAAATAAGTTGAATTACATAAAAGTATTCTTTCCATCAATGTATAGATATTCACAAATGCAAAGCTTTTGAATTTCAAATTATCTGCTTATCATGCATGCGTGTTTGAAATTAGAAATTCAAGTTATAATTTTGTGCTTTTTATTTCTGCATCTAATCAGCAGTTATATTGAAGATTTTCTGAATCATGTTGCTTTTAGTCTCAGTGAAAGTTCTGAAACATATGAAATATGGGAAAACAATGATTTTTAATGTGATTTGAGTTGAACTAAAAGTTTGAGTTGATTGACCTTTGACCTCATCTATTGACAATGATGTAATCTTTTGACAATTAATGATCATCACTTTATCAATCAACTTGTCCAGATCACATATTAAGTATGTTAGATAGAGCGGTAACTCCACATTTTTAAATCCCCAATGTGTATACACTTTCGATTTTATTAAATGAACTCAAGGGAGATACAGTCGGAATTGTTTCCAAATGTGAGATATGCACATTTTTGCAGTTTACTACACATTATCACGGAATTGAGTGATCATGATACAAAGCAAAATGAAATGATATCACTTTACAGATTGTTCGTGTCATGACAGCTATGGAGAGGTAATATTTGTTAAATTGGCAACTCGAAGACTTACTATTGCTTTCATAAGATAGAAATATGAAATTTTATCCAAGAAAGCACGGATTACATCGCGACTTTTTCATGAAGACTTCCATTATAATGAGGCTCGTGAAATTCCCTTGATAATCAGGTTAATTTCCGCTTTTAGGATGTTTATTAGCAAATATTCATTCCTTTTGACATCCAACTTGTTGCATACTACTTGCGTAGAGAAGTCATCTCGGTCGTATATAAATTGACAAAATTTTGAATTTTTTAGAACTTCTCAAATAATTTTTTGGACCACGTGAACGCATTCTCCGTAAGAAACTGAATATTTTCATATAAAAATTTTCACTGTATACAGACACTTTTTGAGCCGATACTCTACCTATATATCCCTACTCTGTGGTCCACATCTTTCGAGTAGGGTATGGTCTATTATTTTTTGCTGTCATTTTCTATTTGAAAGTGTAATCTAATGGAAATTTGGTAAAAATTGGCGTTTTTGACATTTGATCCTCACCTCAGCCAGGGGGTAGCCTTAATTGTTTCTGCAAGTCACTAACTATGACTGAAGAGCAAGGAGAAAAGAAGCAAGATGACTCGAAAAGAGTGCATATCCCCTTATTCAGCATTCAGACATGAATGAAGAAATGCGAACAGAAGCCATGGAGCTGTGTGTCACTGCATACGAAAAGTTTTCGGCAAATAATGAAGCAGCAGCAAAAATGATAAAGGATACAATGGACAAGAAGTTTGGTGCTGCTTGGCATGCGGTGGTTGGAGAAAGATATGGCTTTGAAATTACTCATGAAACCAAAAATCTCCTGTATCTCTTTTTCTGTGGTAACATGGCTATTGCACTGTGGAAATGCTCATAACAGTGAACATGAACTGATTTTGTACAGGCGCCTGGCATTTCGAACTTTTCTTAAGGAGAGTATCAAACGACTTTCACAATAGGCTACCTTACAATTCGGGGCAGCATCGGGTCGGGCCTCCACGTGCGGACTGCGGCCTCCAAGGTGCGGACGCGGGGCGGCCCTGCATGCCTTTCTTAAATTTCAAAGAAGTCTATTTAGCAATTGAATGTACCTAAATTAGTTTTACATATACTTTAGAAAATAATTGTTTATCACAATTTTCGATGTTGGTCGAGCCTGATAGGTAGAAAATTTTGAATTGAATCAAACCCAAGTCATTATTCGCATTGCAGTGCAGCTATCTTGATGTGATAGAAAAAATAGACCCTTGAACTCAGGAATAGTCACTAATATTATTAGTTCACTCAGTCAATAGTAACAAATCATACCAGCTTCTTCAATATATCGATAGTCTATTTGATATATCAAAATTTGCGCCGATCAAACTGCCCATAGTGTCGGATTGCTAGATATCTGCGTTAGCTAGAGTCTACATGAATTATATCCAACATGCATCTATAACGGAAACAGCAATAATTCAAAGTATATGAATGTGTCATTCAATATTGTACAGTCTTTAAGTCTGTTTGAGGACTCATTAAATTAATATTTACTTTAGGGTCAACATCCTCATCAACAATATGCACTGACATCTCTCACTAATGTCATATCATCGTATCAATTAATAGTGGACGATTAGTCATGAAAAGTCTAAGGAATGGAACAGAATATTCTGAATAAGGAGGCAATGTATGTTGCTGTTTTATAGCGTGAGGCTAGTGACTTCTTTGAACGCAAAAGATAAATCATTCACAGCGATTGTCACTTTTGAAAATTGATGACGTGGCCAAACATTAAAGATGTGCATTAAAGATCGCCTGTAGAATCGTTTAGAGACATGCTGGAATATCACTCTGCTGAAGATCAATCATCTAAAAAATGTGAGTGAGAATATATAGAAGCGTATATTTGGATCAAAATCATTGAAAAAATGATGTTCATTTAAAGAATTGACAAATAAAAGCCACTTAGTCACAAAGTCAATACATGGCAATTACCTAAAATTTGAAACTTGAGAATTATACACATGACACATGGATGGTATAAACGACTGCTGCAGTCTAGATGTAGCAGAGAAAGGATGGCTCAGACGTCCACTGGGAAGACGGTCCGGAATCAGCGAGTGCAAAGAATAAAAAATCATGCAAGAATCGTAAATCTGTGGTCACAATATCAACTTTCACAATTTTCTTATGCGTCTATACAGGCCTAGCTCATATATATTAATATATATTTTCATATATACAGTGGAAGCCGCTTGATGGAATCTCGCTTAATTGAATCGATTTGCGTAGAACCATTTTTTATATACATCTACATAGAAAATTCATCGCTTTATCGAATCACATAAGTCGCTTAATTGAATCAAATTTTGCTACAACAAGGAATGAACTATGACATAGATGCTATTATTAGCTGAGTTAGTTCAACCCACAGTGATCTGATTGGCGGGGATCTGATGTGCGTTGATTATCTGGGTAAGACAGCATGCCGATGTTAAAAACTACAGTTGATAAAATATTTGGCAACATGAAGAGACGTGACCTATCAATTTCTGAGAAACAACTGATCTTACGCGAATTTGATCAATTACCCAAACTGTCTCAACGAGAAGCCGCTCTCAAATTGAACATTTCCCAGACATCACTCAGTCGTCTTCTAAAGGATAGAGCAACAATCGAAGGTCAGCAAGGCAATGATCGGAAGCGCCAGCGGTCAGGAAAAGATCTTGCGGTTGAAACTGCGGTGGTAAAATGGATAGCAAATGCAAGGGAGAAGAACGCTCCTTTGAGTGGACCCCTCGTAAAGAGAAGGCCGAAGAACTTGCTGAAAAGCTCGGGAAGGATGGTTTCAAGGCAACAGATGGCTGGTTTACTCGTCTGAAGAATAGAGAAGGTCTTCAGCAAAAAAAACTTCATGGAGAGGGACAAAGCGCAGATCTCGTCTCATGCCAACAGTGGTTACAGACTGAATGGCCTAAGGTCCGTGAAGGATATTTCGATGAAGACATTTGGAATGCAGATGAAAGCGGAATTTTCTATCGTGCGCCACCAGATTCAACTTTGACATTCATTCATGACGCAAGAAAAGGAAACAAGAAAATCAAAGATAGATTTACCGCCCTATTTTGCTTAGGTTTATTGTCTCGAAATTTCTGTGACTTCCGACTGCTCAGAAATTTTGAACAAGCAGTCAACCAAATTGTGGATCGGGAATTTAAAGAAACAACAATTGACCAATTCTTCGTATCTAACTAAGATTGAACACTTTCTCTATGAGATAGATTTAGGCTACAGTATAAAACAAGTCATATATTAGATTCACGAAAGCCAATTGAGTGTAACAATAAACATGTTCTAGTATGGAAACAATTTTTTTTTGATGTGTTTTCACGTATTCTCCTTGCTAAAGTCAAATGCTATAATTCTTTATAAACTACAATTTACTTTAACGGAATTATTGATATAACATTGCTATATTGTATGAGTATCAATTCAACAGTTAAACATTCTACAAATTACACATTTATTCAGCGCAATAGTACACTACTAATACATGTATGTGAATGTAGGCCTACAATATAGAAATATAAAGATTGCAACAACTAGAATCACACAAATCCATACTAAATCATACTATTTCGTATCACTGTTTACTAACAATGTTATATATCCGTGTATATAGTTTTCCGTAGCATTTTGCCTTCATTATTAGGCAAAATATACATGTATTTCATAATTTCGCATAATTGAATCAGCCGGATAATTGACTCAAATGTGGCGGGACAAGTGTGATTCCACTAAGCGGCTTCCACTGTATTTAATTATGATATATTAAACTTATATATCACCCTAGCTCACAGTTATTGGAAGATGAAGAGTGTGTTTTCAAAACCTTTTCATCAAAGTCAGCATCTTAACACATCATATTTTGAAAGTAGTACTCTTATCAGTAGTGTGATATATACATTTCAGTCAATGTTAACTTCCATCAAATGTAAAAACATTTCACATTTACGCTAACTATGCTCTGCTTCAATCATTAATATACATTTAAAAAATATTTAAGAGTTATGCACTGAATCAAATGTCAATTGTCATACATTTTTGTTAGTGGTATTGTAATTCAGTAAGACATAAGTTAGCTTAAGATCATATATATAATAAAAATATTTCTAATTTGGTTACACCCGTTCTTATATACCTGTTAAACAAGCTAATTTTACAAGGCCCACTGGAGTTCAGTCGGCCTGCCACAAAAATCATTGAGAAGCGCACTAGTATATAGGCTGCCCTATTGCTCGCTGCATAATATGCTGACGTATCCTGAAACTTTAGTAGCTTTGTACACCTCCACTTACAGCTGGCAGCCTTTAATTTAAAGAGCCTTCACATCATATCGCTTCTTCATCTCCCGTTATAAGCTATGCTCGTCCTGGGTATTAGATAATCTTGCCACAGTGGAAATTCGAGAATCGCATACGGAATTTGACCTCGAGAAATTCATCGGACACAGTGGGCTTGAATTCGATCATTACACAAAAAATTCTCTAGAGAAACTGTTTGTATATTCGGAGCATTCTATGTCGGGGTAGTTCAAAAATATCTTTAAAAAGATCGGGTTATTTTCGAGAAAATTCAATTTTGAATTTTGCAAGTAGAATGGAAACATACTTTTTCTTAAATTTCAAATCGAAGGTTCCCCGTGCAAGCTGTTTGCATTTCCATATCGCTTATTTAGCTGTAAAATGACAACTTTTTCATTATCTATTGAGCTACATGTATTATAAAATAATTAGAATTATAAAGTTAACAAGTATAATGAATGAATAAGCATACATTTAGAAATTCTTAATACGAACACTTCTTCTGTTGTGGAGTATGCTCACTCTTCAAGTGTTGATGCTGCATGCATCTTCTTTTCCTTTATCAGATGTTTCGGAACTCAATTTGTCATTTTTCCGTGATAGACAGAGTGAAATATGTAGTTCTGACAATGTCAAAACTGTAATAATTAACGATTCAATTCACATGTGCGATCAATCAGCATCAAAATCTGTTTATTGTTTAGCTATCATCCCCATCAGTTTTAATCTTATTACTTCAAATTAATATTTACATGTAGGTTATGACGTTAAATTGTAATAATAACATCTGCTATTCATATTTCCAAAGTTCAACTTCATTTATGCTGTTTAAAGGTTGTGTCGTTATATGGCTTCAGTGACTTTCTAGAAATGAAAGTCAAATATGTCCAAATTTTCTATTCATCAAGGCTGATATAAAGTTTGAAGAATAAGTTTTGTCATACTGCCGTGCTATAGAAATGTAAATCAAAACAAAAAGCATTTTCTGTAATGAATACGACTGGCATTCAACAACTGAGCATGCATCACAACACCAGAGAATGAATTTCATTCGGCAGAAGAAGCTAGTATTCATTTTAAGAATTTCTAAGTCTGCTTCTTTATACTTATTAGGTCTAAATTTCAAGTTATTTCAAAATACATGTAGCTCAATAGATAATCACAAAGTTGTTATTTTACAACTTACCTGGATAGAATACCTAGAAATGCGAACAGCTTGCATGGAGAACCTTCGACTTGAAATTTAAGAAAAATATGCTTCCATGCTACTCACAAAATTCAAAATTTGAATATCCTCAAAAATAGCACGATTTAGTATTTTTTTAGATTTACATTTTTGAACTACCTCGACATAGTATGTTCAGAAAATGCAGACAGTTTTTCTACAGAATTTCGATAATGTGATAATCGAATTCAAACCCTACGTGCAGAGATAATCAATCCCACGACATGCTCACTACCAAGCACATGTACGAAGCATGCAAACTATAAATATTTTCTTGTATGTTTTTTTCTATCAGCCAATCACAGAGACAGTTTAGTTGGTATCTATGTGTTCATTGATTACCAAACACAAACAGCATGTGCGAAAGAAAGCCAATATTCGCATGAATAATAAAGCAAATCTTTGTGAAGATGCTGGAATCTCGTATCAATTGTTTGTTTCAAATTGCTTGTGAATTTGATATAAATTTGTTTGTAATTTTCGTATCCAGCGATTTGCAGTGAAATAGATGAATAAATGTAAATCCTAATTTTGTTCAATCCTTTTGATATCAAACGTGAAGGTTGACTTCACATGATTACAAAGTCACACACTACATGCTGAGCTGTGATCTTTTGGTGGTATCTCTTCGAGTGACTCAAGACGTCTTCAGGCGATTCAAGAGAGGTGTCTAAGAATCAAGGGTACTTTATCTCTAACTGATCTCTGGTTAAGACGAAACTCATTTGCAACAAGACTATTTGATAATTTGGAGAATCATGATACTATAATTGTATACTTGTGTCCGTCCACTCTTCGTTCTGGTCGAGTATCAGTGCCTTTCTATAGGACTGCAACCCGACGCGATGCCTCTTTGCCGCACATGTGCATTATTCAGTACCTCTTTCTATGACTAACTTTTGCGTATTTATTTTCTTTCATATAATTTGCTTTCAACTTTTTGCAACATGTATACATTTTTGATTCACATTATTGATTCAATAATAATAATAATAATAATAATAATAATAATAATAATAATAATAATAATAATAATAATAATAATAGGCCTAATAATAGTCACATATTTTCATAGAATGCCACAATAATGAAAATCGGGTGGTCACAAAATTACAAAGTGAAAAGCCGATACGAGAAGACATCATCATAAACAAAAGAAACAAACAAAAAAATTATTACATTAAAAACTGCTATTCGCCAGTTGAATCATGTTGACAACAAATCATTTCGCTCTTTGAGTTAGGATACTCCTAATGATGGAAAGACGGAAAGTACTCGAAAACTGATTTTGTACAGGCGTCAAGTAATGAAGCGGATGATGCTCATCTTTGATTAACGTTCTGAAAAGACGCATACCTAACATTAAACGACGATAATCTGGAATGAAACTGGAACAGTTGCAATCAGAATCTCCGCATATGATTTTGTGAGCTTTTCTCTCAATTCTTTCAATAGAATCTTGTTGTTGAGCTTGCAACTTTACAAAAAGAGGCGCAGCATATTCTAAAACACTTCGAACACAGGTATTGTAAATCGTTATAAGTTCCGGAGTGTCAAGGAAAGGCTTTAACTGCCGAATTACTGATAATTTACACGACGCCTTTGTTAAATCAGATATATGTCGATTCCATTTTAAATATTCGTCAAACGTCACTTCCAAGAATTTTACTTCTAATTTGACAGGAATGTCGGCTATAGCAAGGTGAGAAAAGTACTCTCGAAAGCTTAAAAAACATTTGGCTGCATTTATCACTTCTGATAGTCATTTTGTTGGTAGAAGTCCAATTCCGAATATTGATCAATTCAGATTGAATAGGACTTTCAGCAGAGTTCTTCGCAATTTTGGCAATGACCATAAAGTCATCAGCATATTTTAGAAGTATACTATTCGATTGGTTCCCAACTTGAAGGTCACTGACGTAATATCCAAATAGTAAGGGCCCGAGTGATGATCCCTGAGGGACTCCACTCAAAACAGAAATGTTACCACATCTAGAAAAATAACAAAATAGTAATAAATAAACGCATCTCTCTCTCTCTATTGTTTTACCCAAGAAACGCAGCGCAACACCCAAGGGTGACATCAGTCACCATTATAGTATGGCAACATGTAACATCAAGATAAATTCAAATGTAATCTTACGAACACCAGATACCTGCATAAGAATGTATTAGGGAATATTTCTAAGAGAAACTGATCCAATTAGTCTTGTCAATGGCTGCTTAGGTGAGTATTAAATATGTTATTGTATGGAAAATATGAAATTTAGAGTTAGATATAGTTTCTACATATATTATGCTATTAAGTAGCACATCGCATTCCTCAACTTTTTCACTGCGTTTAAGTTTTGGTTCTTTTCAATGAATGTGCACAAGAAAAGGTACAATAAAGTTTCTAGCATTAATCGAAATCGTGGCAAAGAAACGTAGGTATTTGATGGTGATAAATGCCACCTGCAGGCGTTAAAGAGTTAATTCAGAAGAAGACCGAGAAAATTTAATATTTTGACAAGTTTGCATGTAGGCATTTGATGTTTTTCGGACACATATACATTTTTAGCAAACTGCTTGCATTAATGTCCAGTTTGTAATCTTCCTTTGATAATAACGTTACTGATGTAGTACTTACCAATGCTTACAATAAGTAGTGAGTGACATCATCAATCATTCATGAAGGCACCAAATATTCGATAAAAAGGATCAGAAACCACTCTTTCATGGACTTGCTGAAGCTTGGCTCGAATCGTCAAGCGTGTTGAGTATCTGAATTTATAACAAAAGTGTCAAGCTGAGCTTGGAACAGAACTGCACCCGTAAATCGTCAAATTCAAGTATCACATGCAAAATATTGAGCAGAAAGCAACTTGACACCAGAGGAGCGATGCGATAAGAATATTCTTCAGGCCTACTAGGGTTTAAAAAAACATATGTAATTGCAAACGTGTTATGTGAAGATCAAACAGACTATGTCTCTTAAATTGTTAGTCATTTTGCTATTTTTGCTGTTTACTTTTTTTAACTCTTTACTGCACATCGCTTCTTTTCAACTGACCAGCAGATTAAACTCTAATGAATAACGTTTATGTTCAAAAACTTCAAAATGTGAATCTGAAGCATGTCACCTGAAGAAGCATACTCAGTGCATGTAATACAATTCAAAACCTAAAGAAACAAGAAAGAACAAAATGCTGAACACAAACGAAACACCAAATTTTGTTTCTATATATGAAATAGAATGCCCATGCCCGTCTTGTCAATTTACATGCTACTTATGCGTCGCATATTATATTGGACTGCATACTTACATTTTCTCGGCGACGCCTATGTTTGTGAGTAGTATGGTGCGCATCCGCTTTGGCCTGTCTGACAAACTGTACAGTCAGTTATTCGGATCTAAAAAAGGACTAGCGGAAGAGAGGGCTGATGGCTTACAGAATGTTGAACCTCCCAATAGGACCTTACCATCGCTTGTTGATTTTGCACGGACCTCTGATGGGGATCCCTGAACGCATTTGTAAGTAGATTTTTTCATTTCTAAACGACAGGAAAGCTGCTACAATAGTAAGAAGAAACCCTCTGGAAAGCGGAAGTTCTCGGCAGGAGTGCCTTCCCCAAGGCTCTGCAACCTGCCAAGTTCTTTTCATAATCTACATCGACAGCTTGACTCAGAAATTAGACAATATCAGCGGATTGGAATATGTCCTGTATGCAGATGACTTAGGACAAGGATAAACGTAGAGCCGCAGATTAAGTGTAGACTAGCCTCGATGTTATCAATGACTGGTGCGAGAAGCATCACAAGAAAACTGCTCCGCAAAAAAGTGAGTGCATCCTACTCTCAAACTGGGGCGGTACAAAGATGGTTACAGACATCCATTTCTTCATCTTGGAGAATCACAACTGCAATATTCAGATGAAGTTAGACTTCGTGGAATTGCGCTTGTCAAGGACTTGCGTTCACGTCCCATGTGAACAAAGTTCGAACGGCATGGGCAAGGACAGTAAGGCAATTGAGCGAAATGAAAGTTAAAATGCAGATGATGTAATTTTCTGCTCCTCACTTCAAAGCGGAAGTATATTCTCGTATCTCTCGGGCGGCCATTCCTCTTCAGAAGAGGAAGAAGCAATTTTTAGTGTCATCGAAATTCAGGGAAGTAGCAATGGATTGACTGAAAGTGTTGCTTTTTGTTACTCGAAGTAGATCCATGAATTTCGAAAAGAATGAAAATAATTTTGATTCGTCAAGATGAGCTGTAGGTACCAAAATTTTTTGCGTTATCAAATGCTGAGTAAAAGCAGAATGTGAGTTTCATAAGTTTCCATCTCATTTTGATGACGGCGGAATACCTTGTAGAATCGCGTGCACTCTTCGTGAAGTGTGTCAACTAGTGTTAGTAGTACATGCAGAGATTGTCGAGATTGATTTGTACAAAGAATACAACTGAATCATATATTCTTATGAAATGTGGAAGATTTTTATTCAAAAGAAGCCTTTCAATGTATCTCTGACACTCTCATTTATAGTTCGAAAAGCTTCAAATTTCAGTGGTAACATGGCTACTACACTGTGGAAATGCTCATGACAGTGAACATAAACTGATTTTGTACAGGCGCCTGGGATGTCGAACTTTTTTTAAGAAGAGTATTAAACGATTTTCACAATATACCTTAAAATTAAAAGTAGTGCTGTTTTTCTGAATACCCTTTCGATTGATGTGTGGTTTGGATGTCGTGTTTGAGGACTCATTAGAAAGAAACCTTCAATACCTCATATTTACTTAGGGTGAACATCCTCATCAACAATATGCACTGACATCTCTCACTAATGTCATATCATCGTATCAATTAATGGTGGACGATTAGTCATGAAAAGTCTAAGGAATGGAACAGAATATTCTGAATAAAGAAGCAATATATGTTGCTGTTTTATAGCGTGAGGCTAGTTAGTGACTTCTTTGAAAGCGAAAGATAAATCATTCACAGCGATTGTCACTTTCAAAAATTGATGACGTGGCCAAACATTAAAGATGTGCATTAAAAATCGCCTGTAGAATCGTTTAGAGACATGTTGGAATATCACTCTGCTGAAGATCAATCATCCAAAAAATGTGAGCGAGAATCGTAAATCTGTGGTCACAATATCAACTTTTATCATTTTCTTATGCGTCTACAGGCCTTGTTAACAGTTCCATTTCATTCATATTCAAGCAGATGTTGTCTCCCAAGTAGATCTTCCTTGACGAGAAAAAAATTAGGCTATGCGGCATTTACATCAGAGGATATCTCAAAATATACATGTAGGTAAGAAGTCCTGAACTAGAGCCAAACTAGAGTTCAAACTTGTGTCAATACAGTCATCTATTGTCCTCTCTAGACTTCTACAATAACATACAGACCGCTTCAAAAGTAATTGCACAAAAAAGCTAGGCCACTTTCAAATCAAATTTTCGTGTTGAAGTCCTGGATCAATTTTGAGAAACGATGTACCATATGAAACCTTATGTTCCATAGATTGTTTGACATATATTTCGTTTTCATGTGTGGTCAGCTGTGATCAGTAGGCCTAATGAAAAAAAATTGAGCGTTTTCTTTGATGCAGGATTTCAACATGAAGACGACAGGCTGCATCTACAAAAAGATACAATACTAATAAGTTTTACCAAAAAAATGTTGTTAAAAAGAATTCACAAGATTTTCTCATTGATGAAGATGTTCAATTTCAATAACCTTTGTACCATGTGAAAGGCTATGTCAAGCACTTTAATTTGGCAACACATTTAGCTTATGTCTGATCAGCTGTGTTCAGCAGACTTGAAAGTACATGTATGAATGTTTGGTCAATTCATTCATCGACACCTACAGACGAAACTATGCAATACAGAAAATTGAGATTATCACCACTGAGTCAGGCTCGTGTTAAGCTTTAAGATGATAAATTTGTTTGTCGAATTCAGATATCAATTTGTGCAATTTCATTCAATTTACACTTTTACCTAATTTGACGCCACTGTTGCGTTCGTTAACAATGTTCAACAACGGTCAACTGCACACAACTTAACAACTTCTGTTGTATTAACGCTGGTGCTTTCGAGTTTGGGTTTAAGATAATGCTGGTGTTATCAGCTCCAAGAATATGCGAGGCGGGGTTACTTTAGCTCAGTGATTGGAAGATGAAGAGTGTGTTTTTAAAACCTTTTCATCAAAGTCAGCATCTTAACACACAACAACATATTTTGGAAGTAGTACTCTTATTAGTAGTGTGATATACACATTTGGGTTGACTTTAACTTTAATTTTCATCAAATGTAAAAAGCATTTCACATTTACGCTAACTACCCTGTGGGAACGAATCTTGCGAAAAACTGGCGAATGTCAGCTGCAGAATATCATGCTAAAGTTCAGTCATATTTGCGGGATATTCGCTGGCGAAGTTCGCCGGCGACAATTCGCGCTCTATATGTCACCTTTTACTTTTGACTTCCTCTCTTATTTTCTTTAGTAATCCGCCTCTACAGCCGAGGCTCTATTTTCTCCCTCATCTCCTCACTATCCCTCACATATGGCTAATCTATCTAAGAAATAAGTGCATACTATCATTCTTTGACAATGATAAGAATATAGAGAATAAAAATTTCATAACATCTCTTGACATTCAATAATTTACAACAATAACAAATATTTGAATAATATCATAGTATTTACTGCGACATTTATGGAAGATAAATACTTTCTTTAGTTTAAGCCCTCGTGAATTAAAAAAAGATCCCTTTTTATCAGATCAGACTGAGTATACAATATATTTTCATGTGAAGGTAATATACGAACATTACCACTAATTAGTTGCTACAATATCCACGATTTCGCCGGTTGGCGAAAAATCAGCTCGCATTAGTAAACAAATATCTACCAACTAATTATAGCAACTTTTTCGCCACCTGTCATTTTTTAATTTTACACATGTTTTTGGATAAATTATGACCATTTTCACATGCGGAGATAGTTTTTACACGAAAATGAACCTTTAAAGAAATTATCCACAAAATCGCTACCTCGCCAGATAATCTGTTGATATTAGCAAGATGCGA
>CAJQUW010007099.1:7500-46644 GCA_907163375.1 Prostheceraeus crozeri | reverse complement strand
ACTTTGAATGCCTCAGGTTTACTGTTGCTGGCGGAAGTACCATCGGAAATAGTGTGTCTGCCAACCTTCTTTCTCAGTTTCACGGCAGGCTGCAAATCTGCATGGGCAATGTCGCAGATTCCACACATACAGGACTTACTTCTAAGAGTCATTTGCGTGTTGGGATCATAGTTTTCGACTTTTGGCAATTTCACATCATGACCTCAATAGAGTAATATATTCTCAATAGAGTAATATTGCATCACATGATCGTTAATAAAATCAATCTCGTTCACCGATAGTTTCCTAGATCCTTCTCGATAACACAAGATACATACACGATACCTACATTTATCATGATCGTCGATGAAGTCATGTTCACTCGTTCCCATTTAAATTGAAAAAAAAATTGATTGACTGAATTAAATATTTCAATTTCAATTCAAAATGTCATGGCGGCTCTGACTCAAAACAACTTATCTGTACGTGTACCATGAGTACATCGATATTTAAACAAAGATTATGAATTCAAGTTGTCATGATTCCAGAAATCCTTTCTGTATTACGTATGCCGGCAGTATTTGATATTCATAATTCAGATAGGACACACACAGCATTGACTTATACTTTTGAAATGACAACTGTCACTTAATATGCTTAAACAAGCACCTCTTACCGTACCTGTACATTTATCAAAATTTCGCAAGAATGAAATATCAGCCCAAAAACACAAAAGAAATAATTTTTAATGTTTTTTGTTGCCATTTTGAATTGTTTGCCAGCCGTAAACTATCGCAGACAAATCAAATGGGAGAGAAAAATTGCTGAATATTTTATTCTACCATAAATTCATCATTTGAGGGCAATTGACTATGGGAACTCAGATATGAGTATATTTCAAGTGTAATATTTATTCATTTTAAACACGATTTTGAATTTCGGTCTCTATACAAAAAACTGCACATTGAATGATTTCCTTTTTTATGGTTTTAGTAATAACAGTAAGTAAGAAGCGTATATATTCTGGATAATGAGAATCGAAAACATGGCAAATCTTTACAGAATACGAAAAGTAATGAATAAGTAAATTGGAGGCACAGAATTATATATATATATACACAGAAACTAATCAAAGTTAAGTAACTTGCACACAAATGGGAAGAACGATTCAGATCGACGTGCAGTTATTGCAATTGGTTGACTCAACAACCCAGTTCTTGTAAGGCGATTCGGTACAAGTCCATGCAACGGGTGACTTGAGCATTGCTCAGCCTTAAGCAATAAGTTCTTTGCTTGCTCCAGGCGCATGCATTTAATGGAGGGAAGCAAATCGCAACGGCAAAATATCTCACAGATAATCTTGTGTGCCCTCTTTTGCACCTGCTCTAGATGTCCAGAGAGTTGGGCATTAAGACCTACAAACACAGATGACGCATACACCAACACTGAAACCACCAATGACTTGTAAACGGTTATTAAGTCTTTCTTACTGAGAAGTCTTTTCAGCATACGCAGAAGATGAAGACGGGATGAGCACAATTTCACAATGTAGTTAATATGGTTGTTCCACTTTAAGTCACAAGAAAAAAATACACCAAGAATCTTTACACTGTGGTCACAATTCAGAACGGAGATGTCGATGTTGTAATGCTTCTTCATAATAAATAGTCTCTTGGTCTTTTTCTCATTAAGCAATAAACCACTTTTATGTAGCCAAACTTTGATATGTGGCAGCTCAATGTCAGTGAAGGGATCGTAGTTATCGTACTACTAGGATCGTAGCGCTACTAGCTGGACACTGTCCTTCGTGCTATACCTATTGGTACTAATCTAATTAATTCTCATTACAGCTTTTCACGTTAAGCCATCTTCTTCTTTTTGACAATCAATATGACACATTTAATTAATTGTCCTGTACTCACAATATCAGTGACTTACACGTATGTTATACTCGTAGTTTTCACAACCACTTTCTCTCTCTTAACATTATGGAAATTATGCATAAAAAAGTATTTAGCGTTAATGCGATGGAATGGGTAGCGCCCTCCACTCAAGCCTCGCTTGCGTCATGTCAATCCAATAGATGCTTATGCTGTAATGCTTTCAATCCTTCCTCTTCGTTCACTAGTTTTAGTACAGGTGGAAATTTCACGTTCGATAAGACGGGTAAATTCAATTGTAAAACCAAAAATGTGATTTACTTACTCTCTTGCAAAAAATGCGGGTTACAGTATGTAGGTCAGACTACTCAGGCTCTACACTGCAGATTAAATGGACATCGTAATAGCATTAGTAAAGGCACAAAGAATACATTTCTTATTAATCATTTCCGTGAAGTAGGACATACTTGTAATGACATTTCTGTTCAAATTATAGATGTTATTAATGACAGTAAAGATAAAAATGATGTTGTTCGAAAACTTAATAAAAGCGAAGATTTTTATATACGCACGTTTAATACTTTGCACCCCTTAGGACTTAATGATAGAGTTTCCGGAGGTGGTTGCGTGTCAAAAGGCACTGTTGATTATGGTAGCTATTTCAACAGTCCTATCCCCAGACGCAAACGTAGTCATGGCGTTAGAAATAGGAAAAAGGTCAATAAGACCAATAATATTGATGACTCGATAGCATATTTGAAAAACTGCTTTAACGGCAGCAATCTTGCTAAGTTTTATCAAAGTCTTAGGTCTTTGAGTTACAGTACTTTGCATATTATTAACAAGAAAACTCAATCATGAGTCTAGTAACTTTGCGTATTTAGTTTCTGCATATTATTACAATACAATATGTAATTCAGAGTCCAAGCAGTCTAGCAATGTAAAAACAAATATAACCTTTGAGTTCAAAAACAAAATTATGGACAAAGTGGATATCAGTAGTATTCTGCATGACAGAAGTATTAATCGACTTGTTCCAGAACAGGTACAGGATTGTTATCCTCCGAAAACTTATTTTACATTGAATAGCCCTGTCTCTTTGAAAATCTGCAACTATAACAAATTTTTGAAAACGCTAGATAAGTCTGATTTGCATGATATCTTAAATTCTAAGTGTAAATGTAAATGATCACCCTTCTTTTGTTAATGATTATCACAAACACGTTTTCACAGGTGATTTGAATTTTATTAATGAACCTGAGTTTAAAGAATTGCTTGCTCTAGGAACGAAGCATCGTTTACCCAGGAAGTGTAATCATAAAAATATTATAGACAGTATCACAGTTTCGCTCGATAAGCACATAGCTAAGATGTGTAGGAAGCACAAAAGAATTTTAAGAGCTGATTATTCGGATTGGAGAAATAAGATTTTAAAATTAGTGCGAGATAAACTATATAATAATAAGCTCAAGAACCAAAACAGTAACAATAGCAAGAATACAATGAGTAATAGTAACATTAATTCTCTTAGCAAGATTAGCAAGTTACTGCATTATTATCATGATAACTTCATTATTACTGCGGTAGATAAGGCTAATAGCAATTATGCGTTCATTTGCAAGAAATTCTATGTTCTGGTTTTATTACAGGAACTTGGATTTGATTTGAAGACATTAACTCCTATAGGTAATAGTACATACATACCTGTTAACATAGAGATCAATAGTTTAGTTGTAAATCATAAAGAGATCATTAGTAATTTCTTTCATACCATTTGTAATAAAGATAATCTTAAACTACCTCGATTGTATTGGATACCTAAATTGCATAAAAACCCTTACAAATTTCGCTTCATAGCAGGTGCTAAACAATGCACCACTAAACAACTTTCGACTAAGATTAATAAAGGCCTAACCGTTATAAGAAATTACTTTAAGGAATATTGTAACGCTATCTATAAAAATAGCGGAATTAACTGTTTTTGGAGTATAGTATCTTCGATCGAATTCCTAAATAAGATTCAAAACATCAATATACATAACGTGCAAGTTTTTGACTTCTCCACATTGTACACTAACTTGAATCATGACGATGTTATTCATCACATTTCTGACTTGCTAGATTTGGTGTTTAATGATTCGAATAGGAAGTACTTATGCATCGGTTATGAAAAATGTTTTTTAGCTAGTAAAAAGTATCAAGGCTATAGTGTTTTTACTAAAGATAACTTTAAGGATGCTATTAAATTCATTATTCATGAAGTTTACGTCACTTTTGGTGGACTGGTTTTTCGACAGATAAAAGGTATACCGATGGGAGGTAATTGTAGCCCTTTGCTAGCAGACCTTTTTCTTTTACACTGCGAATATATTTTCATGTCTAATCTTATGAAAAGTAAAAAGTATGGTCTAGCTAAACTTCTATCGAATACCTCTAGATATATAGACGATCTGTGTATTATTAATTATAAACATTTCGCTTCTTTAATTCCTAAAATTTATCCACCAAGTCTGGAGGCAAGTAGAAGTGGAGATAATGATAACAACATTGAATATTTAGACATTAAAATGCAAATCACTAATACAGAAGCGGTTACCTCTGTATTTCATAAGGTTGATAACTTCAATTTTCCTGTTACGCTCTTAACATTTCCTCAAAACACTATGCCTTACAAAATAGGTATCAAAGTTTTCGCGGGACAGGTTTTGAGATATATTCGCATCTGTACACATGAGAGCGATTTTATTGAAAAAATAAATCGTACCTCCACCACCCTCATTGCGAGAGGTTATAATCGCTTTGATCTTAAGCGCAGTGCTGAAAAGCAGTTACACAAACACAGAGAGACTTTATTGAAATACGGTTATTTCTCCGCTAAGCAACTTTTGGACAACTGCCCGAACTTTATTTAAGTTCCTTTTCCATATTTCCAGTTTAGTCAGTTCGAATCATCTCGATGGCGTAGTCAATGTATCTGACTACATGTCCGAGATTTTTCTTTCGAGGCTGCTTTCTTTAAAGCAGGGCCCCGCTTGAGCGAGTTTGAACGTACAGGAATTAAGGGGCCGAAACGTGAATCTTGCTCAAGTTCCTGCTGATGACCTCTATTGCTTTTGTCCTCATCAACTTTATCACAGCATATATCAATTATCTGTTTTAGTTGCACTTCATGTAACCTGTGGGAAAGCCAGATCGGTCCTTTGGAGGGATCAAATTCTTTACTTTTCATTATCTTCAGCTTCATCTTCTCACTTCGATTGAAGCATTTGCGTAACACCACACGTGGTTGACCAGTTATCCGCATTAGAAATGACAGGTCTGTTTGTAATTGTATTTGACTGATAGCAGATTGGGATTTAGATAAGTTACAAAGTTTGAAGTATATAAGCAGACACACAAGTATCATGTCTATAATCACTCCTTTTTAGACGCTAATGTCATAAGTAAGTTGTTAGATTTATAATTTTGTTTAAAACGCAGTAATAAGTTATATTTTTTTTTCAGTTTTTAGTTAGGCCTATAGTATTATTATTTTTCTTTATGATCTACCGGAGGTTAGCCTCAACCAATTTAATTATCTTGATAGTATGTCTGAAGTTGATGGTGGACTAGTTCCCCGCCTTCTGACCGCTACTAGCTGGACACTGTCCTTCGTGCTATACCTATTGGTACTAATCTAATTAATTCTCATTACAGCTTTTCACGTTAAGCCATCTTCTTCTTTTTGACAATCAATATGACACATTTAATTAATTGTCCTGTAGTCACAATATCAGTGACTTACACGTATGTTATACTCGTAGTTTTCACAAACACTTTCTCTCTCTTAACATTATGGAAATTATGCATAAAAAGGTATTTAGCGTTAATGCGATGGAATGGGTAGCGCCCTCCACTCAAGCCTCGCTTGCGTCATGTCAATCCAATAGATGCTTATGCTGTAATGCTTTCAATCCTTCCTCTTCGTTCACTAGTTTTAGTACAGGTGGAAATTTCACGTTCGATAAGACGGGTAAATTCAATTGTAAAATCAAAAATGTGATTTACTTACTCTCTTGCAAAAAATGCGGGTTACAGTATGTAGGTCAGACTACTCAGGCTCTACACTGCAGATTAAATGGACATCGTAATAGCATTAGTAAAGGCACTAAGAATACATTTCTTATTAATCATTTCCGTGAAGTAGGACATACTTGTAATGACATTTCTGTTCAAATTATAGATGTTATTAATGACAGTAAAGATAAAAATGATGTTGTTCGAAAACTTAATAAAAGCGAAGATTTTTATATACGCACGTTAAATACTTTGCACCCCTTAGGACTTAATGATAGAGTTTCCGGAGGTGGTTGCGTGTCAAAAGGCACTGTTGATTATGGTAGCTATTTCAACAGTCCTATCCCCAGACGCAAACGTAGTCATGGCGTTAGAAATAGGAAAAAGGTCAATAAGACCAATAATATTGATGACTCGATAGCATATTTGAAAAACTGCTTTAACGGCAGCAATCTTGCTAAGTTTTATCAAAGTCTTAGGTCTTTGAGTTACAGTACTTTGCATATTATTAACAAGAAACTCAATCATGAGTCTAGTAACTTTGCGTATTTAGTTTCTGCATATTATTACAATACAATATGTAATTCAGAGTCCAAGCAGTCTAGCAATGTAAAAACAAATATAACCTTTGAGTTCAAAAACAAAATTATGGACAAAGTGGATATCAGTAGTATTCTGCATGACAGAAGTATTAATCGACTTGTTCCAGAACAGGTACAGGATTGTTATCCTCCGAAAACTTATTTTACATTGAATAGCCCTGTCTCTTTGAAAATCTGCAACTATAACAAATTTTTGAAAACGCTAGATAAGTCTGATTTGCATGATATCTTAAATTCTAAGTGTAAATGTAATGATCACCCTTCTTTTGTTAATGATTATCACAAACACGTTTTCACAGGTGATTTGAATTTTATTAATGAACCTGAGTTTAAAGAATTGCTTGCTCTAGGAACGAAGCATCGTTTACCCAGGAAGTGTAATCATAAAAATATTATAGACAGTATCACAGTAGTAGTAAGCAAAACTCCACTTCTGGACCGCGCAAGATGGCCGCCATCGCTGCGTCCCCCCCCCTCTGGCACGGCAGAGTGTCGTGGTCGGCCGCCGTGGTGCTTCGTGTCTGAGTCCCCCCCCTCTGGAACGACAGAGGTTGTGGTCTGTCGTGGTGTGCCGGCCAGGTGGGTCCACGTTCACAACATGTTCGCTGACGTCCCCCCCCACCCTCTGGAACGACAGAGGTTGTGGTCTGTCGTGGTGTGCCGGCCAGGTGGGTCCACGTTCACAACATGTTCGCTGACGTCCCCCCCCCTCTGCAACGACAGAGTGTGAGACTCGGGTGAGTTGGTCCGACCGCCTGGTTGACGTGGGCGACCGCCAGGATTAGTCTTGAGGCTATAGTGTGTGATGTTTTTGGTGCAATCTGCTGAATGTTGGGTTGTAAAATGGGTTGTTTCGAGTGGAAGGAGTGGTCGGATGAGAAAACGGAGGTCGGATTCGTGTTCAGCGTGAAATTCTGCATCGGTAGGGTGAGTTTCAAGGCAATCGGCGAGAAAAAATTTTCGGCTGACGTCCCCCCCCCTGGACAGCTTGCTTCGATTTTGGCTTCCAGTGGACGGATTTTGTCGTGCGATAGCTCGTTTGAAAGCTAAGAGTGAGACAAATTCAGTGAAAGAATCGGCTTGTTCGTATCTGCCTTCGTTTAGATGTGAGACGCCATTTAAGATTTTGGGACATTGGCGAAAAACGACAGAGTTAGAATTTGGGACGTTTTGGGCTGTAGCTTCAAAACGAAGTATCGGATTGGTAAACGGATGCCAGATTTGGAATCAACTTGATGTTATTGTCCAATGAGGATCATCATCCAATGAGAATCAAGCATTTCTTTATAAATAGCGAGCCTTCCACAGCGAGAATCATTCCATCGTTGAATCACACGAGTGACGGACGCACATTTTCTCTCTCCCTAGTTCCCTGTTCTATTATCCAACTAAAATGGTAAGTCGCTACTTCCCTCCCTCTCCTCCCTTGAACGTAAACTTAATACAATCTTTTTTCATTTTCAGGCATCTACTCCATCTACTGCACTAGTAGGACAAAATGGCGGTCAAACGTTACAAGGTTCGCTACGGTCAGATCATCTACAACTGAGGCCAGTGGAAGAAACAACCAAGGTACATAATCCTACACCGCTACAGCGTAAATTTAAACAAGCCTTGCGTTATGATGATCATAGCGTAGTACTCCAAACGGGAATGCTCCCTTCCACGGATGTCAAGATAATGCACAATCAGTATGGGGACTACATACTGATCCCCGTGAGTCCGTACATTCGCCACCAACTTGATACTATTGAGGAGTACGTGACATTAAATATGGACATTCCTACTCCTCTTGCTCAAGAGTGGAAGGCTAGAGATGACAAGGATACTCCCTATAGAAATATTTGGGATGGTAATCACATTTGCCTACCGGTATCACATTGGTGTACTTACTATAAGAAGGATGGAGATCATTCAATAGCCATCAGATGTGATGAGCTCGGAGAAGGTACTTGGGATATCCTTTTCAAAGTGAATGGGCTATATTATGGTCGACACAAGGATAATAAAATAGCCTCTCTCTCCATGCATATGGAATCCATCCTATATATTCCGAAACCACCCAACGTGGACGACATAATTGATCAAATCCTTAACAGCAGTGGTACGAAGCGCAAGTCGGAGAAGAATGCTACATCAAAACGCAAATCAAAGAAGGAGAATTGCTAGTCCTTTCCTAACTCTACCCTATGACAATTCGCTTATGTGCTTTGAGTGTCGTAGACGTGGTCTTATTAGATACATTTTACTTCTTCGTTGCCATCATATCATTTGTGTATTTTGTCGTGAAAAGCATCGATGTAATTCTTCATTTTGTAATATGTTATAGAACGTTTCCTTAGATGTGTAAATTTCCGTTTTAGGCTTCTATCATCATTTTTATGGATTGTGAGGGTGAACCTGTACAGGAGCTCAGTGCTATTGCTATGAACAATTGGACATATCAGATTGTTAGTGTCTATCATCAACATGCCAACTGCGATCCCAATGTTGATCAATGGGCGAGAAAACACATTCATGGACTTAATCTGAAATATTTGCAAGACTATGGCTTTTCTTGTGAAAGTGCTCTTCTTATTGACTTTAAACGATGGTTAGCTGCTTTCAATGTTATACGCATCTTTTGTAATAATCCTGGTAAGGAGAGGAAAGTATTTCCCAATCTAATCATTGATGATATTTTGCTCCCGCCTTGGGATAGTAGAGTGAATCAACATTATCATGAAGTCACGAAACGTTTTAAGGATTTGTGTGTTCCTATTTTGTCTGTTCGTTGTAGTAGCTACGTTCATAACCAATGCTTCTTTCCTCCTTACCTCAACACTGCCAAAGTCCTGTATGGTTATCATTGCTCGCTGTATGATAGTTATCAGCTGTATCTATTTTATCTCTTTCAAACCATTGATTTATAATGCATGCTTGTTACCGTTATTCAATAAATGTTACTATGAGAAGAGTTGTTGTTTTCATGCAATGGATGGGATAGATAAAGGGCGATCATGTCTTTCTCAAACGACTGCGGAACATTACGTTTTCATAGGCAAAGTTTAAAAGGAGCTGTTCAAGATTATGTGATAAAATTTCATAAAGATGAGACCGACATCGAAGCAGTGGTTGATGATGCTAGCACTCTATTTCTAGAGTTAATGAATACATTCTCTGATAGCATTATCATGGCGCGATTAGTTGCGAAAATTAAGTTTAGTCATTTTGGAAAGGAAGAGGTGGAAAGTCGCTCTTTCCATTTTGCTTCTTATTCAATGGAAGTGGTAGATCACCCCGAAGAATTTTTTAAAAGACATATGATAAAAATTGCTGAACGTCTTAACGCATTTAACCATCATGGTAGCAGTCTAGTGATTGAAGCGATTTCAGATATTCACATTCAACTTTCCATAAAGAAAAATTGAAAATGCAGTGGTACTTGATTGTAGCACAACTGGTTTTCGAGCTATGTCTGCTCACTCTCGAAGTATATTCCTTCTGTACATGCGTCTATTATTTAGAAAAGGCTAGCAAATTCATATCTTCAAAAAGACTTGCTATAGACATCAGTAACGGTGAAACTATGTGTTGCGATGTATGTAAGCGAAAGGATGGAAATGAAAAGCGCATCTTCAAGAGATGTAAGCATGCTTTTTGTCAACGCTGTTTCATACGTAATTGCATTCAACTTTGCCAATGTAACCACTGTGATATTGCTCATTTCGAGTGTCACTTATGTCGCAATAGTTAGTACCTATGCAAATGTGGTAAAGATAGGTTTTAGCAAAGACTAACACGGAAAATGGCGAAACGTAAAATGGCGAAACGTAAAAGTCAAAAGTTTTCTTCAGCCATTCAAGCTCTCCGACGAATGAAAGCAAATCAGCGATACAATGCTATACGACATGCTAACGATAAATTCATTTGTGAAATTATTTCTCATGTGAGAAAGTTGAGGACGAAGAAATTAGCGCCAAAACAACGAAAGTTACTTAAGCGATATGCTACGAAATTGCGTTTCATCTCCAATCCTAAAGTCACCCTTCAAAGAAAGAGGAAAACTCTAACACAAAAGGGCGGTTTCCTTTCAGCAATACTTCCAATGATAGCTCCTGCCGTGGGCAACCTATTGGGTAATATCTTTGGCTCTAAGCGTTAATTATGCAAATGTTGAATCTCAAAGTGATAAAATGGATTTCAGACTTCAATGTGATAAAGTTCTGACTGTATCAGGTCCATCTCATGCAGGTAAAACTGTTTTCACGCTGAATTTATTGGATAAAAGAAGGGAGTTGTTTAAGGAACCTATCAATCGAGTGATTTGGTGTTATGGTATTTATCAACCGTCGCTGTTTCAGGAATTGCAAAGTCGCAACTTTATTCGACATGAAGGAATTATTCCAGTGGATAAACTTCAGTCTAATGATGTTGTTGTATTGGATGATTTATTAAAAGAAAGTAAGAATTCAAAAGATGTTACAGATATGTTCACTCGCGCAGCACACCATAAAAGGTGTTTTATCATCTATATTACACAAAATTTGTTTCCTGATGGAAAAGAAGCTCGTACACGAAACCTGAATACACACTATTATGCTATTTTCAAGAATCCGCGAGATAAAAGTCAATTTGAAATTTTAGCGCGACAAGTTGCACCCAGAGGATCAAAAGCCTTAATTGAAATTTTTCAAGCAGCTACTGAAAAACCATACGGTTACTTATTCATTGACTTTACGCAAGAGTGTCCGGAAGAATTTAGATTTCGAAGTGATATTTTGAAAACTCCCATGATTATCTACAAACTATGAGTTCTTATTCTCGCATGATTGTTATTCCTCAGGATGAATATGTACAATTGACTGCCATGCAGCAAGTAAAGCAACCTCTTGCAAATCAAATGTATAGGAAAGAAATAGATTATCAGCAAAATGTTCACATCAAAGATCCACATCGTGCTGTATTATTACAATCGGAAACTGTTGAGCAATTGAAAAACTTGAAGAATAAGATGCGTGACTCTGTATCGACTGCTACACCTTTAGCATCTCGCGCACATGCCATATCTCTTTTCAACAGTATTGAGCCCCATCTCAATGTAAATGATAGAGGAGAAATCATTACAGATGAAAATAAAGTGATTGATGCTTCACGTTATGAAGACTTGATTCAGTATGCGACACGTAGAAAGCGCCGTCAGGGCTATGTTCCACCTGGTTGGTCATACTTTCTTAAACTATTGAAAAAGCATAATGTGCCAAAATTTGCTTTAAATAATGAGACATTGAAAGAACTTGATTCAACAGTGGCTACTACTCCAATACCTCAGACGATGAAAATGCCAACAAATTGGTTTAAGGCGTCACCTGCTACATCCCCTCCCACACTCACTAAGCAAACAAGAGGAAGAACTCGACGTAGATCTACATCGCCACTAAAACTGGTAAAAGGAAAACGTAAAACAGCTCCTCCCAGGAAATACATGTTCTCAGACTATTAATATGAAGCAGATGTGTTGCTTGCCATGTAATGAGCCGCCAGAGGTGAATGTCGTTGTCACTTGCACTTGCTGCGCCAGCTCTCATAATGAAACCCCTAAGCAATGTGAACACGATCGCAAAACCGCTAAAGCTAAATGCTGCAGTTGTTGTAAATGTAGAAAGGGAAGAAAACAAAAAGATGAGAAGGAGGAAAAAGAGTCAGTCGTCATCGACTGAACGTTTGAAGTCAATCTATTATGATGTAAAACATCCGGCAGGATTTGCATCTATCAAGAAATTATCAAAAGCGAGTGGTCTTCCACAATCACAAGTGAAACGATGGTTAAAGGGTCAGGCTACCTATACACTCCACAAACAAGCGAAAAAGAAGTACCGCACCCGCCATTATATTGTTCATGACATCGATGAACAGTGGCAAGCAGATTTGTGCGATGTTGCCTCCATTTCAAAACATAACTCGGGCAATAATTTTATTTTAACCGTCATTGATATTTTCTCGCGTTATGCGTGGGCTCAACCTTTAAAAACTAAAGAAGGGAAAGGAGTAGCAAAAGCATTCCAAACAATTTTTCGAGAAGGTCGCATTCCAAAAAGAATTCAGAGTGATCAAGGAAAAGAGTTTGAAAATCAGCATGTGACAAGATTATTTGAGAGGCATGACATTGAGTTGTTTAGTGTAAAGAGCGCTTATAAAGCTGCACTCGTTGAACGTTTTAATCGCACATTAAAAAATCGCTTGTGGCGACATTTTACTGCCAACTTGACACAAAATTGGACAAAGATTCTACAAGATACACTCCATGCCTACAATCACTCTATCCATCGTTCTATTGGACTCAGACCAGTAGATGTAAATGCTGACAATGTAGATAAAGTGCGCGAATCATTCCAACGTAAACGCACTCATGTGAAAAGTGATGTGAAAATTGGCGATAAAGTTCGTATCTCAAAAGTGAAAAGTGTTTTTGCTAAAGGGTACCTCCCGAATTGGACAGAGGAGGTATTTACAGTATCAAGGATTAATCAAAAAGACTCTCCGACCACCTACAAGTTGAAAGATTACGATAATGAAGAAATTGAGGGTAGCTTTTACCGCGATGAGATTGAGGTAGTCACTGAAAGTGAAACATATTTGGTAGAGAAAATCATTCGATGTAAAAAACGGCAAGGTGAAGAATGGTGTCTTGTTAAATGGACTGGTTATCCTTCAAGTATGAACTCTTGGATGCGTCGTGCCGACATCTTTCATCTAAGTGATCGACAGTGATTCATGCAAAGTTGTAACTAGCAATGTTTAGGGTTTGAGCTATGAATCCAACTGCCTCATTTTATTCACGACCCTCCTATGTAAGTGGCGGAGGACAAATTTACATCGGTGCTCGCCGCCAACGTGGAGGTAGCATACTTGGTGCACTGAAATCTGTTGTAGCACCTCTCATATCCAATGTCGGTAGATCTTTAAAACGAAATGTTTTAAGTAATGCCGTTGGCTTTGCTGGTGATGTTGCTAGTGATCTTTCCAGAGGTAGAAGTTTTAAGAGCAGTTTGTTGAATCGTGGGAAGGAACGCGGTTTAAAAACATTGAAGCAGACCATTGCTGGTGTTACTCAAGGAAAGAAATCACCTAAACGAATGAAAAAAGGAAGGAGGAAACATCGCGGAGCTGGTAAGGTGCGATCTTCAGTCAAAAGGCATTCACGCAAACGTCGTAGAGGCTCTAATCATTCATCAGGCGCTAAACGACGACGCTGCTATAACTTCTAATCATGGAGTACAAAACTTCCGGTTTTTGTTTGTTCGATCAACAAGCCATACAGACAGATATTCTTAGTTCAAGTATTGTAGATTATCATCCTCGAACAGCTGAGAATGCTGGCCCCATTGAATTTGTTATTCCTGGTGGTAGTGATGACTACATAGATTTGAGTTATGCGATGCTTGATTTGAGGTTTAGAATTCAGCAAGCAGATGGAACTGCTATTGACGATGCACATAAAGTTGGACTGAACAATTTACCATTGACTACATTACTTCGTGATGTTTCTCTAACGATTGGAGAGCAGCAAGTGGAAGGTGGTCAAAGCGATTATCCCTATAAATCATATTTCAATCATGTATCACAGTTTCATCCAGCAGCACAAAAAAGTCATATGGAAGCCATGGGATGGTACAGAGATGAAGCAGGAAAATTTGATGTTGAAACAAACAGTGGCTTTGTAAAGCGATCTGCTATGATTAAAGATAGTAGAGTATGTCAGCTATATGGTCCGCTGAATTTAGACTTCTTTAGACAGTCAAAGTTTTTACTGTGTAATACCAGCATGCGACTCAAGCTGACATTGAATAAGCCTGAATTTGCGCTGAATGCATTTGCTAAAGTTGACAATTTTAGAATTCATGTGGAAGATATTGCACTTTACATTCGTCGAGTAGTACCGAATCCAAGTGTCATTAGAGGGCATGCTGAAGGCCTTAACCGCCAAAATGCCATTTACCCCGTTCAGCATACAAAGCTTCTCACCTTTACAATTCCGAAAGATCAAAAGAGTTTCATGAAAGATGGCCTCTTTCCATCGGAAGCACCGAAGCTCCTCATGGTGGCAATGGTTGAAAATGATGCATTTAATGGTAATATAAAGAAGAATCCTTTCAATTTTAAACACAATCAGTTAAGTGAAATTGCATTACGTGTTAATGGTGTGAGTCATCCTGGTCCACCCTACAAACCAGATTTTGCTTCGGATCAATTTATGCGCAGTTATGTTGATTTTATGGATGTCTTTGGCTTTTACAATACGGATGATACCAACGGACTGACTATGAAAGAGTTTAAGAGTGGATATACTATTTATGCATTTGATTTGACTGCTGACAGCGATATTAGTGCACCCTATCGTCAAGCGAACGTGCCTCATAATATTCGTTTGGATTTGACGTTCAAAAGAACACTACCTGAGACGATCAATGTATTAATTTATGCAGTCTTCGATTCAAATATTGAAATTACAAAGTATCGTGACGTGATTCTTCAGTATAATCGTTAATGAGTTGGTTGACTGCTGACGATATTAAGACTAAAGTGCAGCGTAATGCAGACGAAGCGACGTTGAAAGCTTTCGATAATGTCTATTCACTCGATACCTTACCACCTGCAGTAAATCACTATCCCATCTTTATTGTGCTAAACACTCATTCACAGAATTTAGGCGGTGAGCATTGGAAAGCGATCTTTATTGGAGAAGACCGACGTGGTGAACTATTTGACTCTCTTGCTCAACCTCCAAATATACCAACACAGCAGTGGTTGAGAAAACATACGCGTCAATATCAGCGAAATGAACGCATACTACAACATCCACTTTCATCAACGTGTGGTGCTTTTGTACTGTACTTCATCTTAAAACGTTTACATGTATCTCGATTTGCATCTGTTATTCAAAACTTTTCATGTAATCCATCCTCTAATGAAAAAATGATTTGTAAGTTCTATCATGATTTGAAATAAAAACATCATGTTGGAAAAATTGTTTTTTATTTTACAATCCGCTGGGTACGTACATACTCAATGAGATAGTCTAGGATCATATTTGCTTGTTCATGAGATTTTAGTCCAGTAATGATCACTTTACTATTATGAAAGATTGCCACATGCACAGGTAACCAACAACTAATGAGAGCTGCAGGAAAAAGTTCGGGTTCATAACACAAACTGTAACTGCTGGTATGAATCTTCAAAAATGATAGACTGTCACTCAATTGAGTAGAGATCACCATATTGTCCACAGTCAGATTCGACATCACACACCTCTCCCTCTTCCATATCCGACGTAGTAGTCTTTGTAGCTCTAAGCGCATTGACTGCGCCGATGAATGAGAAAGGGCGCCGAGAATCTGTACAGTCCCATTTGGGAAGAGTTGAAGATTCCGTGAATTGTTCATCTTCACCACTAACATTTGAGGACGGCCCGGGTAATACTTGCTGTTTGGAAGCTGTTGGTGTAATGTTGTGAGATCGATTTTGGTGTAGAGTCTGAAGCGACGGAGAATGTTGACGATGGTGTAGCGATGGCGCTTCATGATGAAAGAATGAGTAAATTGAGCGATGTACCTTCCTTTTATACTTTTCCCAACTACCTTGATGAAATGTGAAGTTAGTATGAAGTTGGGAATGATAGAGTTGAATTCGCCGATTGTTGACGCGCAGCCAGATGCGATTTCCAATACGTGAATGTCTTTTCATATAGAAGTATTTCAAGTCCTTCATGATATGATGTAGAGATTGAAAATGACGATAAGATAAAACAAACTCTCTTCTCACATTTCCAGTTGAATCTTTGAAATAGACGTTTCGATCATGATCCGTTTCAATACGTTGTAGGGAATCTAATTTCCAACTCATGGTGCGTGGTAATCATATCTGATTAAGATTTGCATAGTAGGGCGATGAACTCACGACGAATAAATGTCATGATGGAGCGATGTATGTATCTTCTATACTTCTCCCAATTGTATTTGCGAAATGAGAAACAGTTTGCGGAATGAGAATGGTAGATTTGAATTTCATTTCTGTAATGTTGAAGCCAAACTTGATCACCCAAGGAGATGAATCTTAATGTTTCAAAATATTCCAAATCCCTCATGATATCATTGAGGTTGACAAATTGTCGCCATGTTAATGTAATTCCTCTTGATGTATGACCATGAGAATTTTTGAAATGTACGTTTCCATCACGATCAACTCTGATATATTGTAGAGAGTCCAAAATCCAAGTCTTCATGATGTTATGCAAAGTTGCAGATTAGCAATATAAAAATGTCGTTTTATCATATTTTGCTTAGCAATGCGGCTACAAAGAGATTTACTAGCAATCGAGCCGCACTCTTTTCTACTCCCATTGATCATGCACAACAGCTAAATGGGAATTGGGAAGTGGGTGTCACTCAACTTGTTTATAGCAACTGTGTCTATACTTTTGATCATGAGGTGATGACTATTAATATGAGGCGTACAGCTGCTTATCAATGTGAAAAGGGGTGCCGAGTATACATTCCACAGTGGTCAAAGAAAGATCTCTTATCATGTAAAAAGTTTATATATGATTTCTTGAATAAAGCGTGTAAACATATTGTCCAATTTACTCCGCACAATGATGATTATAATTATGTACATTATGTAGTTGAGAAAGATTGGATTGTTGGTTTAAGTCCAAGTTTAAGAAATGATTTAGGCTACCTCGCTAGCGCCTTAACAAGCTATGATAATTTTAACGTTAATTACCACATAAGTGGTCATAAACAGTTAATATATCGAGAGGAAGCTTATTATGTAGATCTTATTCCAAGAAATGAGAAGACGTTGGTGAAGAAGATTGTGATTAAGCCAAGAAAGACAAACATGACTCCTGAAACATTATTGAAGAAATTTAATTATCTCCTTCGAGTTGATGGCAAACAAGTGGCAACATTGACTTATATTAAATCATCTAATCATATTGCAATAAGCAAATTAAATGATGATGATCTAGTATTAGTTTGTTCAAAAGATTTTCATCAGTTCTTACGACATCGTTCTGCAGCTGTTCATGGAAAATCTGATATGCAACATTTACCATGTGAAAGGTCAAATCAATTTGATACAGAATGGACCGTATCTTTATACAGAAAGTGTGTAGAGCCTTTAGGTGGTATCTTACATGAAAAAAGAGTGTTGATGCCTCGCATTATTACTTCGATTAAATTGGTTGTAGATTATTTAAATGAAGTGATTAATGACCAACATATTTTATTTTCTGAAAAAGAAGGTACTTTGTCTCTCACTATAAGTGGAAAAGGTATTGAACTAATTATGGATAAAACTCTAATGGACATTTTGGGTTTTGATCAAAATATCTTTAAAAGTGGTACTGTAACCAAAGCTAGCGCAGACATGTCGCTATCGCGTCGTATTAACTATTTTCAGATATATTCCAATATTGGTGAAGATGTACGTGTGGGAGATGTTGAAGCTCCATTGCTAGCAATGATACCATACCAGCCAAAAAGCTGCAGTATTTTATCTGAGCATACTTTCAAGAAAGTGCATTATACAAAGCTGAAATCAAACTACATCCCACAAATTGATATTGCCATTTATGACGATGCTGGTGCGTTGATTCCTTTTCATAAAGATGCTGTGACAAGTATCACACTCCATTTCCGAATGAAGAGTTAATGCAAACGTATGCTAATATATTTTTCCAATGTGAATAATATGGAAAGTGAAAATAAGGACTCGTTTCTAATCTACTTGCCCAGTAATGCTTCTATGAATAAATTTCCCAAAAATAAACCATCAGACTATCGAGTAGAATTAAATCGCCCACTGCATTTAGAAGGTGAATGGGAGGTTGGCGTTTCTAGTATTTGCTATGATAGCAATATTCAGAATGTGAATGATTTGGAAGAAATGATATTGACTCCTCGCACCCATGATGGAATAACGATGAATAATGCATTTCAGTTCCCATACAATTTAAGATCAGATGGAAAGTGGAACTATGAATGGATTCAGATAAAATCAGATTCTTATGAGCCATTTGGGAATGAGAAAATTATTAAGGCATTCAACAGTGGTAATACTTCCATCATGAAGAATAAAAATCAGAAAGCTTATGAGTTTACTATCTATCATTGGAGTGGGAGACAGTTCCTCCGCTTTCATTCTTTTACTAAAGGTCTTACGCTGAGGTTGGATAGTGAATTCTATCCACATCTTGGTTTTGGTCATGGACTACATCTAACGTCAATTGCTACTGCAAATGTTAAAAAAGTTTATTCAAATCGAATCAACAAATTTCATTATAGATTTAAAATATTTGATGAAGATGTTGTAGAATGCGAAGAACGCATCATTTTGAAAAAGCGTGGTGTTCAACCTTTATCACTTATTGAGTTAGTAAAACGATGGAATGAGACTGTGGGTAAGAAGTATGGAGAGAAAATTATGGCGGACAAAAATAAGTTGGTTATTCAGAAATATAATGACAAACTTACAGTTTATTTCTCTCCAACCTTGCGTCATTTTGTAAGACATTATACGCCTATTATTGGAAGCGGTGTGGTGTATGGTTCTCATGAATATCACACTAAAGCTGATTCAGTTAATGATGAATGGTGGGTGGACATCTATGGTGATCACATCAAGAAAATTTACCAGTCTTATGAAGAATCTAAAGTTGCTATCAATATAATGCCGCGTCTATATCATACAGTTGAAAGCTTCATTCATGTAGTAAATCCTTATATACAACAGAAGTTGAAGCATGTGATGAAAAGTAAATATGATGCAAAGACACACCACATTTCGTTTTCAATTGAAAATCAACGCGTTGTTCTGAAACTGGGTGATGACATTCAATGTCAATTGAGTAAAAATTTGAAAAAACTCTTTGGCTTTTCAATGCTACAAACTGTGTTTGCTGCTGCGCATACGATTGGTATAGAAACACCAATGACACTTGATAAACATGAACAACACCTTTACATTCAAAGTGATTTGATTTTACCTATTTCTGTTGGCGAGAAAAAAGAATACATTTTACGTGATTTCATTCATGATAAAGACGCTTCATATGGAATAGTCGAGAAGATGTTTGAATCTATTTTCTATCATCCCGTCGTCAAACAAACTATACCCTCTATTGCTATCAAAATTACCAATGGTTTACAAGAGTGTATCCATGTGAAAGATACTAAATCCCTCGTAACTTTAGTGTTTCGGAAAACAAAGTGAAGTCATTGTGATATGTTTATTGAAATAAAAATATGTATATGAAAAAGTCTTTTCACAGATATAGGGGGAATGGGCTGACTGTAGGCATATATTCACAAGGAAGAAACGATCTCATGCGATACATAAAACAACCATGTATATCTACAAAAAGCAACATCAAAATACTGAGTTAAAGTTGATTATGTCAATACATCTCCTGAATGTGGTAGCGTGAGTTTTATTCTTTTGGGTGGAGGTATGTTTGTGTCAGGATGTCCATGTGGAAGAGATGTGTTATGTCCTATCCAACACCTCTTATCCTCCCATGCTGAAAGTGCTCGTTTCTTGAACGTGTACGTTTTCACAGTATGAACTTGAGATTTTAAGATTGTCATATTGACAAACGTTATAGTTTTATTTTTATAGGCCTTCTTATAGGACCGATGTTTCATTTTATGAACAATGGATTTTGATATACCTTTAGCACGCTTAATACTATCTGCACATTCTTTTAGTTTCATGGAATACATTTTAGGACGGAGGAGAATCATTTCATCTATTTCCTTTCCTGCTGTTTCATCCTTAAAACAACCAAGTTTGGCTTTATTCTGTATGGAATAGAGTGAATGAGTGGGATTGTAGTTAGATGTATCGAAATATTTTTCTAATGACTTACCTACTTCATTAAAATTTAAATCTTTTTGAGTGGTAATTCCTAAAAAGAAACTATCTGTATCACCACCCAGCAAGCGAACCTCTTTTACGAGAGGGCATGGTTTTAATATTTTGTAGAAGAGTTGATACATTTCAAGCTTGGAATAATCTAAAACGGCTTGCCCAATATAGATGGGTTTGCACAACTCAACTTCTGATTTAATCATTTTAACACCTACAAGATCCTCATCGATGATGTCTCTATCAATGAAAAGAGGTGATGAGGTCAATTTGTGATATTTTTGTTCATCAACGACTAGTTTGTAATTCATACGTTTTCTAACATCCTCCATGGTCTTTCCGAATAGACTATTATTCTTATATTTATAAAAATCCTTTTCAAAATTATTTTGGGCGAGTGCACGTTTTTGACTGTTACTATCTATGTAGGGTTTGAGGAAGGCTTTCTGTCTAAATTTGATAATGCGGTGAACTGACTTTAGAAGCATGCCCATTTCTAAATAGAATTTTAATATGCAGAAGTGTACGAGATAATTTTTCTTATCATATTGGGTGAGTAAAAGTTTGCGGCATGGTTTGTACCTTGGCTGTCCACACTCTGTTAAGTTATTATGAAATTGTGACATGAATGGTGAAAACATATCTTCAGTCACTTCGCCAGATTCAGGTGCGAGTGGGAAATCAGCAGTTTTATTTTTAATACTATTTGGATAAATCAAATCCACTTCAAAATAATATCCCCAATCACCTTCATCTGGAATATTCAGTATGTTTGAAGGGTTGGAGTAATACTCAAGCTCATTTTGATTTAACCAACTAAACTCGGAATGAGGTAGTGGTTTAGACAGTGAACTGCCATATAAATTATTTTGGTCATAGTACTTTAGGTGGATATGATCATCACCTACTGTTTCAGATTTTATATGATGTTTATTTACAAATGTGAGACCACCGCGTATTCCGCGCTCAAATATATTATACATCTCCGGGTCTTGTAAGAGATGAATGGTCTCACCAGTCATTTTAAAGGCTGATTTAAAGGACATGGCTGGTAGACTGACAAAGTGGATAGGATCTAATTTGTCTTCTTCTAATGCCACTCGTCGAAACTCCTGAAAGACATCAGCCAGCAAAATGACATCTAATTCTAAGTAAGCGATCATATAATCGCCAAACGTTTTACAATTAAATTTTAACCATGCCTCTTGAGCATGTTCATAGTCCTGTACTGGACAATCTTCACCCGTCAAATCGTTTTTGAATTTGTCAATGGAAGGAAGGGTTGTTTCATTTAGTTTAGACATTGAGCTAAAATACGCATAAGGAAAGACTCCTTTGCGAGTGATTATTTCATCCGTTAAGTTTGGATAGTGTTTCTTCAAAGTTTGACTATGGGGAAGAAACTTGAGATTACGAACGAGAGAAGCTAGTGACGCTGACATGAATTGAAATGAATCTAAAAATTTTATTTCGAAGAAGACTGTCTTATTTTCTTTAGTTTTATCTACTGGTACTTTTGCTGTCATTGCCATGAATTTTTCTCTCGTTTGTGCTATTACATTAAACTGCCACGATTTCATCTGGCTCAACCCTCCTTTTATGAGCATATGACTGTCATAGCCCTTAAAGTTATGAAAAATGACGGGTAGTACACGACGTCTCAACCTAAGTGAAAAGTTACATTTGGAGCAGAGTGCGTTTCTAAATTTACCAGTGATGTGATCATGATCACGCACTTTCTTAATTTTATCGTCATCAAACGTTTTATGACATTTAGGACAGGATGTGCAACTTTCAAATTTTTGTTTGTCTTCATCTGACATATGTAGTGACTTACGCTGCAATTGGGAATCATATGATTGTTGAAATTTTGCAGCTTTATCGAGAAATTCTAGAAATTTTGAAATGCAATCTTCACCTTGCCAAGTATGCATTTTGTTTTGTCTATTCCTAAAGTGGTCATGCCATACTTCATAGCAGGATATGGCTGCTGGCTTGTGGATGATATCATCAATGTAGCATTCTATGTCTGCGTAAATGACACGCAGGGGACTTAATTCGTCACCATTATCCCTATGTGAAAATATTTTATCTTTGGGCATGCGTTCCATTTGTAATTTACCTCGCTTGCACCATTCATAGTGAGTTTCAAATTTATCTTTACTCCAAAATGAGCGGATGCAGCGGTCGCATACAAAATGTTCACCTCTTTTAGAGTGCCCCAAGTGAGTGTACAAGCGAGAGATTTTGGGAATACCACAGTAGTGCCATTCCTCGCTATCATCTTGTTTTACTAATAAGAGGTTGACTACACGTTCATAACAAGTTGAACGTGAATTATAGCGGGCACCCTTCAACCCCTTCTCCCACACGTGAACGACAATTTTAATCTTATTATGTTTTTCGAACGTTTCTACATCTTTGATTTTCATGTTGTTACTATCACAACCTTCAAAGTCTAGTTCATCCTCCCACTGTCTATAGCTATAGGTGCGATCTCGATGCGCGTTGATATCATTATAGTGAAGGATGGATAGGACTGCATATTTGAAACACTGTGATTTACAATCAACATTGATGACAGCTTTCTTATTATACAACGTTTTTGGAAGTTTAAATGTGCCTCGAGCTGCATGACTTTCTAATAGGGAAATTTTGAATATGGCTGAGTCCACACCATCAAAAATGAGAGCGCTGTCGCGTTGATTGAATTTATCTACATTTGATTTTAAACATTGAATGTGAAAATTTAGCCAAGACTCGCAGTCTACAACTTCGGTTGCGGAAGAGGAAGGAACATGAAACTGTATTCTCTCCGTCACTTGACCCGTTTGAAAATCTATTTTAATATATTTTAGTTTAAGGTAGATGAGCGCCTTCATTCTAAAATTGTCTAAATTATTGAAGAGCGCTTCGATAATGTTAGAATTTTGAAGGAGCCACTCAGGAAAATCTACAATTTGAGTATTGGACTCCATGCAGTAGTCGCGTACTAAATTATTATGTGAAACATTAATGAGGGAGATGGTAGAGGTACCGTTGGTGTAGTGATCATTTGCATGCGTGTGTTGAAGTCTGTGCGAAGATCGCTGAAAGTGACTATCAAAAGAAAGAGGGCACAAATCGCAAGGAAAGGAGATGTCATCGTCAGAATCAACTTCACCTCCGGAGATTGACGCCGCTTTGCGTTGACACACACGTTGTTTGATGTGTCGAAGGAGACTGTGCTTCCTTGTAAACATATGTCCGCAGTCGGCACATTCCCACTCGTTGCCTTGCCGCGAGAGTCCTGAGCTGGAACTCACATCACCTGAAAGAGAAATCATTCTTTCATCTCTGTTCAAGCCTCAGTGTAGTGTTACAACCTACCTTGACTCAATAACTCTAAACTTTCCTCGAGAAGAGAGGGCGTTGGTGATGAAGTTGATGCCTGAAATTGAGGAAGATGCTATTAGTCACACGTTTGAGGGAGATGAGAGGAAATTTTCAACTTACCATTTCAACGAAATCAAGTTTAAGGTTGATACTTCTACAAGATAGAGACTTCACTCAAATTTGGAATTCACGAGATAGCAGTTCACTTGTACACCTCAAATAATAGTCAAAGAGAGAGATCGTGCGTTCGTCACTTGTATGATTCACAGATTAAATGAAATGACCTGAATGTCACTTTGCTTATATACTTTCATCCTCTTCATTCATTGGATGTTCATTCTGATTGGCTGCTTGTGTATACTTAAGAATTAGAAAAATGTTAAAGTTATCATTATTCAAAGTCAGCATTTCAAAGACAACATGACAAGTCCTCCAACAACACCAAATACCGCATTGGAGTTCTCCTCTCCATATACATCAGCAAAGGTGCTCGTTACACCAAATGCACCAAGAAAGGCGAAGGTGGAGAAGACATACAATCTCGACAATATACGAAAGTTATCATTATCGGAGGAGGATGAAGAGGAGTTGCCCGACCTAACAGGCATACGGTGGAAATATTTACAATATGATGCCGAAGGGGTGATGGAGATGACCAGCAAGTCGCACTTGCATCAAATATGGGAGTGGTACACCCCTAACTCCCAACCGCGAACCGTGGCGGAGTGGGCGTACATTGAGAAAGTGAGGGACGCTGCAGAAGAACGTTTAAAGCAGCTCAGCTGTTTTTGTGATCTATGTGAAGCCAGACTCTGGGACGATATTGACGATGAAGACCTTTTGAAATACATGCCATAATAAATGTTTATTTCGTATTATCTTTGCTTTCATACTGACTTACTTGAATGGGGTTTTAGTGAATAATTTAACCATGTATACTTTTTCATTTGGAAATAGTAGCACGCTTAGTTTAACTTGTAAATCTTATAACATTTCATATGGGTGATAATTGTAGATGAAATAGTGTCAAATAAATTAAGATAGCTTACACTTCTGATACAGGGATAGCAATCGACTGCGATCCATGTGTAAAGAGCTTGTTAGACTACGGATGGGCTTAAGTGGATGATTTAACCATGTATACTTTTTCATTTGGAAATAGTAGCACGCTTAGTCTAACTTGTAAATCTAAAAACATTTCATATGGACGATGATGGTAGATAAAATAGTGTCAAATAAATTAAGATAGCTTACACTTCTGATACAGGGATAGCAATCGACTGCGATCCATGTGTAAAGAGCTTGTTAGACTACGGATGGGCTTAAGTGGATGATCTAACCATGTATACTTTTTCATTTGGAAATAGTAGCACGCTTAGTCTAACTTGTAAATCTTAAAACATTTCATATGGACGATGATGGTAGATAAAATAGTGTCAAATAAATTAAGATAGCTTACACTTCTGATACAGGGATAGCAATCGACTGCGATCCATGTGTAAAGAGCTTGTTAGACTACGGAAGAGAGAAGTGTGTTATGTTGCGTGTGGCGCGTGAGTGTCCTCCCATTTCATTCCATTCATCAATTCGTCTCATTGATAGAGACAGGTAGAACTCATGGTTCTCATAACGTATGCAATGGAAAGTTTTAGGCAACCTTCGACAGTTGGCTAAATGTCGCCCTGACGCGAATGCATACTACGTTGAGACAGAGGCAATCACTTGCAAACATGACGCAGAGAGGTTTAACAAGATTGACCATTGCCGAATGTCCCTTGCGGTATACATAGCTACGGGTTTCACCGCCGCCCTTTACAGGAACGCCCGTCGAAAGGAAGTATTACACCGAACTGCATTTGCAACGTTCAAGTTGACTGATAGCAGATTCAACTTAATGATAGTATTCGCCAGTCCGAAGACTGCCCAGGGCAAACCGCGAGGAGGTTCTATCATGTCTTGCCCCATGGTGGCCCTTAAGAGAGCCGATGGTTCGTTCTCGGTGTCAATGGTGTCAATTAAGTTGACTATTGGCTTGAATAGTCAATAGGTATGACAGCTAGGTTGTCATAGACCCTATACCGCCGAGGTCGTACTGGTGCATCTGGCACCTTTCGGATGCGGGTGGTTTTAGGAGTCCACACCTCATCCGTCCAAATGATCTTCTTGATCTTCCCCTTCTTCTCATCCTCTTCATCCCACTCGTCGAGGATGATGAAGTTGGGAATGCCGTTGTCTTCATCGGTGAAGACGGGAATGTTGTCGGCAGATGTCGCTTCCATCGTGACTTCAAATTGAATGAGAAGCGCTACAATCTTCTGGCTTATATAGGGTTTTCAACAATGAATTGCTCAACAGCGAATCAGAATGCTTCAGGGATAGCAATCGACTGCATAATGTTCAAGTTGACTGATAGCAGATTCAACTTAATGATAGTATTCGCCAGTCCGAAGACTGCCCAGGGCAAACCGCGAGGAGGTTCTATCATGTCTTGCCCCATGGTGGCCCTTAAGAGAGCCGATGGTTCGTTCTCGGGAGTAACGTCATCTTACACCCTACCAATTCTGCTGAGAGAGTCTTTGACTCTCTCTTTGGTAGCACTGTCGACTTCCACACTAGCTGGCACATGGCTAAAAATTGGAATGTAGCGCCATTCCGTTGGATTGACAGCAGTTGCTGTCATCGGATTGCCAATCCGAGCAAGATTATTAAAAACTCTGTCTTGCTCCTCTAGCCTGACAAACTCCTCAAATAAATTTCGCGGCCTTAACTGCGGTCCGCGAGGAGAGCTGACTTGACTGTTCGGCGTCTGCATGATTGAAATGAAATGAAATGAGAGGCAGTGCTTTATATACCCCTCTAACGTGACGCAACGTTCAAGTTGACTGATAGCAGATTCAACTTAATGATAGTATTCGCCAGTCCGAAGACTGCCCAGGGCAAACCGCGTGGAGGTTCTATCATGTCTTGCCCCTAGGTGGCCCTTAAGAGAGCCGATGGTTCGTTCTCGGGAGTAAATTGATGGGGTGGTGAAGGCAGGCAAAGATCTGCAATGAAAATGATATGTATTAGAATAGGATATACTATCTTATTTACTTTTTCACTTACCAAGTTAGTCATCCTTAGGCAGTCTCGCGGGCTTCCTGATTGAAAATTTGTGGAGATGCCCGCGCATTCTTAGTGTAGCGTGGAGGCATTTCTTGCTCGGATGTCCATGATAGCATACAATGCTTTCGTCCAGGCTTTTATTGACGAGGACTTCGCCGGCCAGATGGTTATCCCGAATAGGGATGTGGAACTCAAACAAACGATCCTCATTCACACGTTCCCACTCATCCCTCATGCGCTCCAACTTCTCACACGCCTGCCTCTCATCACCCCGCCGAGCCACAGTCCTCTCCAACTCAACATTCCTCGCTCTCAACACACTCATCTCCTTCATCATCTCCTCAAACTTCGCTTCTGCCTCTCCCATTCTCCTCTCCGCAGCACTCGCCCTCTTCTCACACTCATCATTCTTGTCTTCCAACACTCGCACATTCTCCTTCAACTCTTTCACAACACGCCTCATACGGATATTCTCATCTGCCACCTCCTTACATTTCACCTCCTTCATTTTCAGCTCACTCAACTCACTCAACGTTCTCTCATTCTCCTTCCTCAAACTTTCGTAGCGATCTACCAACAAAGCATGTGCCGCTTGCTGCGACACATGCTTCTTTTCCATGTCCTCATCCCACCGCGCCGACTGCTTCCGTACCCCACCACCCTTCACTATTGGGGAAGATGAGCTCTTCGGGGGGTCGCTAATAACAATATTGGATACCTCCGATGACGAAGAGCTCAACTTCCTCACACACTTCCTCACTCGCTTCCTATCCAAATCCACATCATCCTCATCATCACTCTCAAACACTCTCTTCCGCCACTTGTCAGCCTTCAAACCGGCCACAGCATTCTCTACCTCATTCTCCACAGCATTCCCACTAGCATTCTCCACAGCATTCCCACTAGCATTCTCAACAACATTCCCACTAGCATTCTCAACAACATTCTTGGCCTCTTTCTCCAACATTCGCTCCTTCTCAGCATTCATCAACTCCACAAATCTCAAATCGGTCACCAACCCTCCTGTACACTCACCATGCCTCCGATAAAACTCGGCCTCCTGCCCAACAACCAACAGCACCCTGCACTTCACACAGGCAACCCTATTCAGGATAACCATGTGGTCGGCCCCTGCCTTCCTTATGTGGTCCCTGAGACCGTCTCGGCGGTTGATTCTACCGCATACGCACATTTTAATATGAAACTTCTTATTTCTATCGTTGTTAACCATTTTTGCTGTCAGTACTCAGATTTCTCGTTAACTGTAAGATAATGAAATTAGTATAAGTTTTGAATCATGTAGTACAGTCATATTCCTAAAGCATTACACTTAGTCAGGAATGATAGATGTGAGTGTAGTGAGTGGCACTCGATCCCGTCGACAGCCCGAAGGCCTTGTACCGATCACTAGGGAAGTGAGAGATCTTCCCCGATACCCGCTCTTTACAGCTAAAGACATCATTGTCACTGCCCCGAAGTGGTAACAGGAACGCCGAGTCAAAGGTAGTGATCAGTAGCTGGGATCTAACCCCTCAAAGCTGCCTTAGTTAAATTTCTGATAGCAGATTTGAATGTAGTATACAGCCTAGAACATAATATCATCATTCAACATTCAACTTAGTCAACATTCAACATAATATCAACACTTAGTGAGGAATGATAGATGTGAGTGTAGTGAGTGGCACTCGATCCCGTCGACAGCCCGAAGGCCTTGTACTGATCACTAGGGAAGTGAGAGATCTTCCCCGATACCCGCTCTTTACAGCTGAAGACATCATTGTCACTGCCCCGAAGTGGTAACAGGAACGCCGAGTCAAAGGTAGTGATCAGTAGCTGGGATCTAACCCCTCAAAGCTGCCTTAGACTTAGTTAAATTTCAAATCTGATAGCAGATTTGAACTCAGGATACTTGAAAACCTTAGTCTACATGTTAAAACTTTGAAAAAACTGAAAATTAAGAATTTTTAAAAAATTCCGCATTTTACTACTCATACTACTTTTAAAAAATTTTATCAGTAGTAAAGACACTATCAAACTCTATCATACAAACTTTGAAGTACCAAGATAGCTTGCCTACTTGAAAAGATAGAGTCCTTTGCACCCGATATCGGGAGCTCAGAGCGACGACCGTCGCTTACCTCGTCTTTCGATGAAGTGATCAGACTTACGTTGTCGGGGGTTTATATATGCTCGGAAGAAAACTTAAAATGGCTCTATCTCCGAAAGTATTCATCGTAGCGACATGCGGTTTGTTGCAAACGATTTTTCTCATCATTCTTTACAATATGACACCTGAACCATTCTCATATGACCATGGGAAGTTGGTCCGCCAGCACATGTCCATGTAACATGCCACAAGTGAAAAAATTCCTAAGTGTGAGAGCTCCAGTGTGGTGAAAATTTTGAAAAATTTAAAACTTCCGAATTTCGACCTGGGACCTTTACCAAAACATTTTTCATCAAATTTCACTGACCTCCCCCCCCTCCCCCCCTCGTTCAGAGAAATTTGATGAAAAATGTTTTGGTGACGGTCCCAGGTCGAAATTCCACACTTTGGAAAATTTTCAAAATTTTACCCATACAAAGTCACTCTGACACTTAGGATTTTTTCAGGTGAGCGAGCTCCGACCTAAAATCTTGTAACCGCTCTAACTTTTGAACGAAGACAGATAGGAACAAGCCGATTCTTTCACTGAATTTGTCTCACTCTTAGCTTTCAAACGAGCTATTGCACGACAAAATCCGTCCACTAGAAGCCAAGATAGAAGCTAGCTGTCCAGAGGGGGGGGAGGTCAGTGAAATTTGATGAAAAATGTTTTGGTGGCGGTCCCAGGTCGAAATTCCACACTTTGGAAAATTTTCAAAATTTTACCCATACAAAGCCACTCTGACACTTAGGATTTTTTCAGGTGAGCGAGCTCCGACCTAAAATCTTGTAACCGCTCTAACTTGTGAACGGCTGGTCCGATTGACTCGCAACAAAAAATGTTGTCGAGCAGTTTTTTCTCCTCTTTCAAACGAGTAGCTGTAAGACAAAATCCGTCCACTAGAACCAAAGTTAGAAGATTGCTGTCGGGGGGGGGGGGTCAGTGAAATTTGATGAAAAATGTTTTGGTGACGGTCCCAGGTCGAAATTCCACACTTTGGAAAATTTTCAAAATTTTACCCATACAAAGTCACTCTGACACTTAGGATTTTTTCAGGTGAGCGAGCTCCGACCTAAAATCTTGTAACCGCTCTAACTTGTGAACGGCTGGTCCGATTGACTCGCAGCAAAAAATGTTGTCGAGCAGTTTTTTCTCCTCTTTCAAACGAGTAGCTGTAAGACAAAATCCGTCCACTAGAACCAAAGTTAGAAGATTGCTTGTCACAAAATCTTGTAACCGCTCTAACTTTTGAACGAAGACAGATAGGAACAAGCCGATTCTTTCACTGAATTTGTCTCACTCTTAGCTTTCAAACGAGCTATCGCACGACAAAATCCGTCCACTGGAAGCAAGCTGTCCAGGGGGGGCGACGTCAGCCGAAAATTTTTTCTCTCCGATTTCGCTGGAAACATCCTTCCTAACCCAAAATTTCACGTAGATTCCGAATCTGGCCTCCGTTTTCTCATCCGATGCTTCGTTTGGGCGCTACACACCAAAACGTCCCAAATTCTAACTCTGTCGTTTTTCGAAAAATGTTGAAAATTTTTTCTCGCCGATTGCCTTGAAACTCACCCTACCGATGCAGAATTTCACGCTGAACACGAATCCGACCTCCGTTTTCTCATCCGACCACTCCTTCCACTCGAAACAACCCATTTTACAACCCAACATTCAGCAGATTGCACCAAAAACATCACACACTATAGCCTCAAGATTAATCCTGGCGGTCGCCCAAGTCCACCACGACACTCCATCGTTCCAGAGGGGGGGACTCAGACACGAAGCACCACGGCGGCCGACCACGACACTCTGCCGTGCCAGAGGGGGGGGACGCAGCGATGGCGGCCATCTTGCGCGGTCCAGAAGTGGAGTTTTGCTTACTACTCACAGTTTCGCTCGATAAGCACATAGCTAAGATGTGTAGGAAGCACAAAAGAATTTTAAGAGCTGATTATTCGGATTGGAGAAATAAGATTTTAAAATTAGTGCGAGATAAACTATATAATAATAAGCTCAAGAACCAAAACAGTAACAATAGCAAGAATACAATGAGTAATAGTAACATTAATTCTCTTAGCAAGATTAGCAAGTTACTGCATTATTATCATGATAACTTCATTATTACTGCGGTAGATAAGGCTAATAGCAATTATGCGTTCATTTGCAAGAAATTCTATGTTCTGGTTTTATTACAGGAACTTGGATTTGATTTGAAGACATTAACTCCTATAGGTAATAGTACATACATACCTGTTAACATAGAGATCAATAGTTTAGTTGTAAATCATAAAGAGATCATTAGTAATTTCTTTCATACCATTTGTAATAAAGATAATCTTAAACTACCTCGATTGTATTGGATACCTAAATTGCATAAAAACCCTTACAAATTTCGCTTCATAGCAGGTGCTAAACAATGCACTACTAAACAACTTTCGACTAAGATTAATAAAGGCCTAACCGTTATAAGAAATTACTTTAAGGAATATTGTAACGCTATCTATAAAAATAGCGGAATTAACTGTTTTTGGAGTATAGTATCTTCGATCGAATTCCTAAATAAGATTCAAAACATCAATATACATAACGTGCAAGTTTTTGACTTCTCCACATTGTACACTAACTTGAATCATGACGATGTTATTCATCACATTTCTGACTTGATAGATTTGGTGTTTAATGATTCGAATAGGAAATACTTATGCATCGGTTATGAAAAATGTTTTTTAGCTAGTAAAAAGTATCAAGGCTATAGTGTTTTTACTAAAGATAACTTTAAGGATGCTATTAAATTCATTATTCATGAAGTTTACGTCACTTTTGGTGGACTGGTTTTTCGACAGATAAAAGGTATACCGATGGGAGGTAATTGTAGCCCTTTGCTAGCAGACCTTTTTCTTTTACACTGCGAATATATTTTCATGTCTAATCTTATGAAAAGTAAAAAGTATGGTCTAGCTAAACTTCTATCGAATACCTCTAGATATATAGACGATCTGTGTATTATTAATTATAAACATTTCGCTTCTTTAATTCCTAAAATTTATCCACCAAGTCTGGAGGCAAGTAGAAGTGGAGATAATGATAACAACATTGAATATTTAGACATTAAAATGCAAATCACTAATACAGAAGCGGTTACCTCTGTATTTCATAAGGTTGATAACTTCAATTTTCCTGTTACGCTCTTAACATTTCCTCAAAACACTATGCCTTACAAAATAGGTATCAAAGTTTTCGCGGGACAGGTTTTGAGATATATTCGCATCTGTACACATGAGAGCGATTTTATTGAAAAAATAAATCGTACCTCCACCACCCTCATTGCGAGAGGTTATAATCGCTTTGATCTTAAGCGCAGTGCTGAAAAGCAGTTACACAAACACAGAGAGACTTTATTGAAATACGGTTATTTCTCCGCTAAGCAACTTTTGGACAACTGCCCGAACTTTATTTAAGTTCCTTTTCCATATTTCCAGTTTAGTCAGTTCGAATCATCTCGATGGCGTAGTCAATGTATCTGACTACATGTCCGAGATTTTTCTTTCGAGGCTGCTTTCTTTAAAGCAGGGCCCCGCTTGAGCGAGTTTGAACGTACAGGAATTAAGGGGCCGAAACGTGAATCTTGCTCAAGTTCCTGCTGATGACCTCTATTGCTTTTGTCCTCATCAACTTTATCACAGCATATATCAATTATCTGTTTTAGTTGCACTTCATGTAACCTGTGGGAAAGCCAGATCGGTCCTTTGGAGGGATCAAATTCTTTACTTTTCATTATCTTCAGCTTCATCTTCTCACTTCGATTGAAGCATTTGCGTAACACCACACGTGGTTGACCAGTTATCCGCATTAGAAATGACAGGTCTGTTTGTAATTGTATTTGACTGATAGCAGATTGGGATTTAGATAAGTTACAAAGTTTGAAGTATATAAGCAGACACACAAGTATCATGTCTATAATCACTCCTTTTTAGACGCTAATGTCATAAGTAAGTTGTTAGATTTATAATTTTGTTTAAAACGCAGTAATAAGTTATATTTTTTTTCAGTTTTTAGTTAGGCCTATAGTATTATTATTTTTCTTTATGATCTACCGGAGGTTAGCCTCAACCAATTTAATTATCTTGATAGTATGTCTGAAGTTGATGGTGGACTAGTTCCCCGCCTTCTGACCGCTACTAGCTGGACACTGTCCTTCGTGCTATACCTATTGGTACTAATCTAATTAATTCTCATTACAGCTTTTCACGTTAAGCCATCTTCTTCTTTTTGACAATCAATATGACACATTTAATTAATTGTCCTGTACTCACAACATCAGTGACTTACACGTATGTTATACTCGTAGTTTTCACAACCACTTTCTCTCTCTTAACATTATGGAAATTATGCATAAAAAAGTATTTAGCGTTAATGCGATGGAATGGGTAGCGCCCTCCACTCAAGCCTCGCTTGCGTCATGTCAATCCAATAGATGCTTATGCTGTAATGCTTTCAATCCTTCCTCTTCGTTCACTAGTTTTAGTACAGGTGGAAATTTCACGTTCGATAAGACGGGTAAATTCAATTGTAAAATCAAAAATGTGATTTACTTACTCTCTTGCAAAAAATGCGGGTTACAGTATGTAGGTCAGACTACTCAGGCTCTACACTGCAGATTAAATGGACATCGTAATAGCATTAGTAAAGGCACTAAGAATACATTTCTTATTAATCATTTCCGTGAAGTAGGACATACTTGTAATGACATTTCTGTTCAAATTATAGATGTTATTAATGACAGTAAAGATAAAAATGATGTTGTTCGAAAACTTAATGAAAGCGAAGATTTTTATATACGCACGTTAAATACTTTGCACCCCTTAGGACTTAATGATAGAGTTTCCGGAGGTGGTTGCGTGTCAAAAGGCACTGTTGATTATGGTAGCTATTTCAACAGTCCTATCCCCAGACGCAAACGTAGTCATGGCGTTAGAAATAGGAAAAAGGTCAATAAGACCAATAATATTGATGACTCGATAGCATATTTGAAAAACTGCTTTAACGGCAGCAATCTTGCTAAGTTTTATCAAAGTCTTAGGTCTTTGAGTTACAGTACTTTGCATATTATTAACAAGAAACTCAATCATGAGTCTAGTAACTTTGCGTATTTAGTTTCTGCATATTATTACAATACAATATGTAATTCAGAGTCCAAGCAGTCTAGCAATGTAAAAACAAATATAACCTTTGAGTTCAAAAACAAAATTATGGACAAAGTGGATATCAGTAGTATTCTGCATGACAGAAGTATTAATCGACTTGTTCCAGAACAGGTACAGGATTGTTATCTTCCGAAAACTTATTTTACATTGAATAGCCCTGTCTCTTTGAAAATCTGCAACTATAACAAATTTTTGAAAACGCTAGATAAGTCTGATTTGCATGATATCTTAAATTCTAAGTGTAAATGTAATGATCACCCTTCTTTTGTTAATGATTATCACAAACACGTTTTCACAGGTGATTTGAATTTTATTAATGAACCTGAGTTTAAAGAATTGCTTGCTCTAGGAACGAAGCATCGTTTACCCAGGAAGTGTAATCATAAAAATATTATAGACAGTATCACAGTTTCGCTCGATAAGCACATAGCTAAGATGTGTAGGAAGCACAAAAGAATTTTAAGAGCTGATTATTCGGATTGGAGAAATAAGATTTTAAAATTAGTGCGAGATAAACTATATAATAATAAGCTCAAGAACCAAAACAGTAACAATAGCAAGAATACAATGAGTAATAGTAACATTAATTCTCTTAGCAAGATTAGCAAGTTACTGCATTATTATCATGATAACTTCATTATTACTGCGGTAGATAAGGCTAATAGCAATTATGCGTTCATTTGCAAGAAATTCTATGTTCTGGTTTTATTACAGGAACTTGGATTTGATTTGAAGACATTAACTCCTATAGGTAATAGTACATACATACCTGTTAACATAGAGATCAATAGTTTAGTTGTAAATCATAAAGAGATCATTAGTAATTTCTTTCATACCATTTGTAATAAAGATAATCTTAAACTACCTCGATTGTATTGGATACCTAAATTGCATAAAAACCCTTACAAATTTCGCTTCATAGCAGGTGCTAAACAATGCACTACTAAACAACTTTCGACTAAGATAAATAAAGGCCTAACCGTTATAAGAAATTACTTTAAGGAATATTGTAACGCTATCTATAAAAATAGCGGAATTAACTGTTTTTGGAGTATAGTATCTTCGATCGAATTCCTAAATAAGATTCAAAACATCAATATACATAACGTGCAAGTTTTTGACTTCTCCACATTGTACACTAACTTGAATCATGACGATGTTATTCATCACATTTCTGACTTGCTAGATTTGGTGTTTAATGATTCGAATAGGAAATACTTATGCATCGGTTATGAAAAATGTTTTTTAGCTAGTAAAAAGTATCAAGGCTATAGTGTTTTTACTAAAGATAACTTTAAGGATGCTATTAAGTTCATTATTCATGAAGTTTACGTCACTTTTGGTGGACTGGTTTTTCGACAGATAAAAGGTATACCGATGGGAGGTAATTGTAGCCCTTTGCTAGCAGACCTTTTTCTTTTACACTGCGAATATATTTTCATGTCTAATCTTATGAAAAGTAAAAAGTATGGTCTAGCTAAACTTCTATCGAATACCTCTAGATATATAGACGATCTGTGTATTATTAATTATAAACATTTCGCTTCTTTAATTCCTAAAATTTATCCACCAAGTCTGGAGGCAAGTAGAAGTGGAGATAATGATAACAACATTGAATATTTAGACATTAAAATGCAAATCACTAATACAGAAGCGGTTACCTCTGTATTTCATAAGGTTGATAACTTCAATTTTCCTGTTACGCTCTTAACATTTCCTCAAAACACTATGCCTTACAAAATAGGTATCAAAGTTTTCGCGGGACAGGTTTTGAGATATATTCGCATCTGTACACATGAGAGCGATTTTATTGAAAAAATAAATCGTACCTCCACCACCCTCATTGCGAGAGGTTATAATCGCTTTGATCTTAAGCGCAGTGCTGAAAAGCAGTTACACAAACACAGAGAGACTTTATTGAAATACGGTTATTTCTCCGCTAAGCAACTTTTGGACAACTGCCCGAACTTTATTTAAGTTCCTTTTCCATATTTCCAGTTTAGTCAGTTCGAATCATCTCGATGGCGTAGTCAATGTATCTGACTACATGTCCGAGATTTTTCTTTCGAGGCTGCTTTCTTTAAAGCAGGGCCCCGCTTGAGCGAGTTTGAACGTACAGGAATTAAGGGGCCGAAACGTGAATCTTGCTCAAGTTCCTGCTGATGACCTCTATTGCTTTTGTCCTCATCAACTTTATCACAGCATATATCAATTATCTGTTTTAGTTGCACTTCATGTAACCTGTGGGAAAGCCAGATCGGTCCTTTGGAGGGATCAAATTCTTTACTTTTCATTATCTTCAGCTTCATCTTCTCACTTCGATTGAAGCATTTGCGTAACACCACACGTGGTTGACCAGTTATCCGCATTAGAAATGACAGGTCTGTTTGTAATTGTATTTGACTGATAGCAGATTGGGATTTAGATAAGTTACAAAGTTTGAAGTATATAAGCAGACACACAAGTATCATGTCTATAATCACTCCTTTTTAGACGCTAATGTCATAAGTAAGTTGTTAGATTTATAATTTTGTTTAAAACGCAGTAATAAGTTATATTTTTTTTCAGTTTTTAGTTAGACCGTTTTTAGTTAGGCAGTTTTTAGTTTAGTATTATTATTTTTCTTTATGATCTACCGGAGGTTAGCCTCAACCAATTTAATAATCTAATAATAATTAATAATAATTTCAAATGTTGAGTCAGATATTCATGTGGTAACTTATCGAAAGCATTCGATAGATCGATGGTGGTCACAGAAACACCAATACAGCCATGGAATTCAAGAATTTGAGCTATCTTGTCATGAATTGCAACTAGTGCCGACGTCGTAGATCCATGTGTTCGGTATGCAAATTGAAATTCATCATACGTGCTTAACAGTCTTTCCTTTTCTTTGGATAGTACAACAGTTTCCAACAATTTGCTAGGGATTGCAAGTAGAGATATCGGGCGAAGGTCATGCATTGTAGGATTCTTACATTTTGGGACAAGTGTCACATTAGACAGTTTCCACTTGCATGGGACACAACTTTCTCTTAAAGAGGATTCAAAAATGCAGGCCGGTGGTTCCGACAATTCAAGCGCTCCAGCCTTTAAAAGTTTAGGATGTATATTATCAGATCCCGATGACTTTGTGGTCTTAATCCGGCAAAGAAGATCAAACACCGTGTGACATGAAACTGAAGTGTCAAATATATCAGACCGATCAACTGTCTCCGCAGAACCGAAGTTACTGAACGTCGTGGGATTTGGAGTCACCTTTGAAAAGAAAGTATGAAAAAGGTGAGCAATTTCATCTAGCTTTGTTCTACAATCTTCACCATCAAGAAAAGCAATTGAGCCAGAGTGACGATTACCACCAACCTCGCGCACAACATCCCACAACTTTTTCGCCGAAGTAGATGCCTTTTCTGCCCATAATCGTTTTGCTTTTCAATTTCTATTTTTGCTTTCATCTTGTAATGATTGTATCGAGGCATATCACGGTCTCTAAATGCTTGCCAACGCTTGTTGATAATCACTTTCAGAATAGGAGTTACCCATGACTTGTCCTTGGTAGTAAAATTGACGAAATCGGATGGAATTGAAGTAGAGACGGCATAGTCAAGTTTTTGATAAAATAGGTCACACATTTCATTTACATCTTTAGAGTGACGAATAGCCGAAAAATCACAATTAAAAAGTCTGTCACGGAAACAAAGTATATTGCTCCTGCGGAAGTCAGGGACTTTTACAATCTTATTGAAAGGATTACAACAAACACTGTTATCACAATATGACAATAAGACACTATCATGGTCTGACGAAGCCAAGGGAGGAACCATATCAATAGATACTGTGTACTTATTCAAAAATTCATTTGTCACAAAGCACTTATCTAAATAAGACGATCCCACGTGTTGGACAATTTATTACATTGCTCATATCAAGTTGCTGCTCAAAAATGTCACAGGGAAAGTCATTAAAGTCACCCATTACAAACAGACTGTAGTTAATGAATGATAAAAGTATCTCATCTACTACTTCAACAAAATATTGTAGGCTCAGATGCTTATTATCGGAAGATAAACCCGGAGGAATGTAAACACAGCAGTAAACATTCATGAATTTATGAGAAATGATCCATGATGCCTCAATGCAATCAGGCTTCAAGGTATTTGGAAAATACTCAATGCAAAGCAAACATTTTACAGACCAGATGCATGCACCATCCCCACGTCGGTCAACATGATCATTTCTAAAAAACTGAAAGTTAAGCATGTCCAAAAGGTTTGATGAGATGTAAGGAGTTAACTACGACTCACAAACAGCCACGATATTCGTTTTTATTGTACTGGCAAGAACATTCAATTCATGTATCTTGGGGAAGATAGATCGTGCATTGAAAAATAGCAAACGTTTCATACATGCTTTACTAGCTAAAACCGGTTTAGAAAAATTTGATTTCTCGCATCAAATTTATCAATTTCAGTGTCATTTACCAAGAGTCGTCCATTCGTCAAAATTACATTTGCATCCGGTCTTTCATCTCGTTTCTGTCGAAGCACACCTCGAAGTCTTTGATTTTCCATACGGGTTACCACGGGTAAATCTGGATTCAGGAAGATCCGTTTGAATCTCTCATATTGCCTGAGTCTGCCGGCTTTACTGAGAATGTTCCTTCTGATCTCTTCAGATGTAAACTCAATTAAAAGCGAACGAGGCTTATTTCCATTGGTGCTCTTCCCCATTCGTCGTATCGCTCTTATGTGCAGCTGGTCTATTTGAACACTCATCCAATTTAAAAGATGATGCACCTTATCACAATCAGAGTTAATGACATGATGACCATCAGAGTCCGCAAAGTCCCATGAAACGTTAGCCTCGGGCAAACCATTTAAATGATATT
>CAJQUW010007098.1:0-22313 GCA_907163375.1 Prostheceraeus crozeri | reverse complement strand
ACTTGCTTACTACTCTTGCGGATTAATGTGAGTTCCAGCGAAGTGCTTCGATTGCCAAAATTCCTTCAGATTCGAAGAATTCAGATCATTACGCACAAGTTTTCTCCATAATGTTGACCCTTCCGATCATTATTAAAGAAAGTAGCAGGCGTACGAAAATTAGTTCACTTGATGTTTTCACATCCTCTCCTCGGCATTGCTCACTGTATAGTGCATACATTGAATCGAAGCCAGGCATCGATGTGTGTTTTGGTGTGTGCGAAGTGATATCACAGCACGCACGCATCTCTCATGGCTCTGTTGTCCTTTGCTGACAGCTTATTGTTTGCCATTTCCAATAGCAAGCGATACACGAATTTTCCATTCGAGAAGGAGCAAGTTGTCTAATTCTGTGCCATTTCGATATAAGGTTACATATAACTCTTCCTTTCTAGGAAACCGAAGCGCGCGCAGATGAATCTAGTTCTGTGCGTGGGACAGAAAGCTGCGCAGGTTGTGCGCTCTTCGTTCTCGTGAACCCGTGTTAACTGCTTAATATTACAAAAGTCAGCGCATCAAGAGGATATTCTACTTACGCACCTTTATTTAATCGTCTTCGTTTTTTCATTATCTTACTTAGTTTTCATGCACAACATGGAGCACAATTCAAAAATGAACACTCGCAGGTAGTCAGTGAGTTCTTCCACTCAATGAAGCCATCAAGTTCCTTTGATTTGTGCATCAGAATTAAAAATTCATCTCTTGGATCAAACCGCAGAAAAAGGGTAAGCTTCTAATTGTTTCCAAATTTATTTTGTCAACTTTACAGCATTTAATCCCGAAAACAAAATCAAAGGAAAGATTTGGTCATATGATACAATCGATAAATCAAAAGTTGGTTTATTGACCATGAACACGTAGAGACATTTCTATGACTATACTGCTATCTCCTCTATTAATTTTGCAAATACTAGATACTGCAATACTTTGAAAGCTACTAGCGTCATACTTAATTTAATTTACTGGCAACAACAAAATATCTCAATTCCTCTCGGTTCCTCTTAGCAGCACATTTTGGGAATCCTTTATTTATACATAAATATCATAGCTATCAAGAACTCCTAAAATGTGCTGCTAAGAGGAATTCTTAGCATATTGAATTCAAAGTGAATAAGTCTTGGGCATGTGACATCATTTGTGTGATGGAAAACCCAACACCTATTCACTTTGAATTCAACATGAGAATGTGCATGCATATCAGTTTTCACGACGACGTTTCTCGTTGAAAAATCGATCAAAAGTTGATTCTGTCGTGAAAAGAATCTTAATCAAATGGTAATATATTGAAATGGTAATACACTGCTTTTAAATTCGTAATTTCTGATTGCTTTGAAAAAAGCACAAAAATCTGGGCATGTTGAGACAAAATAGTTGCATGCTAGAAACTATGAGCATGAAAGAACTTAAATTAACGCATTAAAACCATTTCAATTTAGCACTTCAATAGTAGGCTATACTTGTGCTATGGCATCAATATTTGGATGACAAATAATTGAAAAAAATTTTGAAACAATTGAACATGGTATAAGGCATAAAAAATCTATTCCAGGACTACAAAAAATTTAGATGGAGAATATTTTTATCAATGCGGACAAACTATTGAGCTATTCGATATCTGCTTAAGTTATACAATTTAATCTTGTTTCTGAAAAATGGATTCATCAAGGAAGCTTGTTTAAATAGGTCACTATTTCCATTTCATAAATATTGAACTGAAAACCTGTAGCTAACGCCCATGATATTCAATTAATTTTTTCAGAATCGCTACATTTTAGAAAATGATATCAATTTGATATTTCGAGTCGTTTAAGTAAAATGATCAAGCACACAAAAGGCATAGATGCTACACGACGGACTGCACACTGTAATAAATATCAGTTATGCGATGCAGTCCAACAATAGGTTTAGTTTTGCAAAATCAATTATTTTTCATGCCTTACGATTAATATAAAACAATCGAAGTACAAACTCATTGCCACTCCTTCATATATAAATTTGTGTTTACTTATTACAAATTATGCATCGCACTTTTCATATCATCGTAGGCCTAGTTATTATGGTCACATGTTAGTTGTAGGCCCGCATGTCACCATGAATACCTGAAGAGATGCTGTCATATAAACGGTAGACAAGATGACATTATGTGTGTGTTTGCAGATTGTGATTTTAACAAAATGAAATTACATGTACGGTGTTAATATTATAGAAAATTCAAGCATTCCTGACTATCTTCATCTCACGAACGATTGACAGGCGGTCGGCAATAGGCTATACTCCGTTTTTATTTGGAGATTGCATTTTTGTAAAAAACAGTTACCGGTACTTGAATATCAAAATAAAATTATTAATAGATACTACAAACATTGATTAAAAAATAATTCATAAATTGTTAATGATCACAATTCAACCACTCCAGAATATCTTCATTTGCTATCAAAATTCCTAAGAATAATATCGCTTGCCACATTGTCAGAGATGAAATGAGTCAAAGCAGTTTTCTTAATAGTCTTTACTACAACACCTAAAAAATTACTATAAATGATTTCTCTTCTAAACTTTGAGTAGGCCTACCTATAGAATGTTAATTAAGATTAGTTAAGTATGATAATTCTAGCTGCTCTGCACATCAGCACAAAATTTGTCTTCTTTTTACAGGTGCTTATTGCTGAGGCTGCGCAAACTCGTCGTATCTGTGCATCAATGACTCAATACCTGACCTACGCTCGGCTGTTTTTTCGTCTTGTCTTGTGAGCTAATTAACCCCGAAATACTGGAATTATTATTTACCCATAAATCTCTCATATATTCGCAACGTCCCACCGATGATCAGATTCGGACAAACGTCTTGTGGTCCAACTGAAGATGTTTTTTTTCAGTGACCTCGTATCATCGCTTCAAACTTCATAGTACTAGTGATTGTTTCTCCGTTGAACTGTAAATTTTTCGTGACATCACCTCTATTCTTAAAAATGTGATGATGACGTCGCGACGGTGTTCGACTCGAAATGACAGTGTTTCAGATGACGTGAAATGCGCATTCGGACTGTGGGCATGTTTTCTGGTTGGAAGGATTTTCAAATGAAGGATGATCAAATCCGGAAAGAGAAATTTTCTTTATGTTGATAACAGTGATTTTCATCAAAATTATTTGTATCTGATCGTTCGATGTGTGCTACTATATGAACGTCATCCTATACGGTGGTAAAACTTTGTGCATTTTCTAAATACGTATGGAACATTTTATTTTTGAAGGATATCCATCTCTTCTGCTGTTTACTTGGGAGAGCAGGGCTCAGTTTTTGTAATCTCTATGAATGCTATCGTACAAAGGATAATTTTAGCAAGAATAACTATTTTACCAAATGTAGGTCTAACAAATATTTTCTTACACGATTACTATTGTGCGGAAAATCAATCATGCTTGAAATTTGAATTAAGAACAAAAGAATACACTTCAATCTACAGCGTTATATTCGGTATACCTCAAAGGGAAGAAGCGTACCGTGCCATAACATATTTGCTCCAGAAGAAAACTCCATAAGCTGAATGAGTGATCAATCGTTTCTTATTATGATTTCAAATATCTTTCAACTAAATTTCTCAATAAACTGTCATGGCACCCTTCCGGTCGACAATGCTGCATCAAGAAAATATATAAAGAATATTTCAGAGTAACATCTTCCGAATAATCGCTTGCACTGCCATTTTAATCGTTTTAAAAACATTTCTAGAAAATACACTTCTCTGATAGCTTTTAGAATTATAATTTGTTATTCGATCAGAGTCTTTTTTGAAAAATACCTTATTTTACTAATTACAAATAACATGTAAAAGCTCTTCTTTCTAATTTTTTATTCCATAAATTCATTAGAAATGTTTTTTGAATCGGAGATTGAAAACTGTGTTAGAGACTGATTCACTTGCGTTTCATTAATTCACGTTATGCATGAATTTTCCTTGTGTCTTCAATACATTGCTATAAACATGATGTTGATTTTATACATGGTTATTTAATTTGCATTTGAATGTTTCTGTGACATGTGCAATTTTATATCGAAGATAATGTATGGCCTTTGCGCCACATCTATGCTGGAGTGACTGGAATTTGCCAGGGATGTAATGAATGTATTTCAATTTGTAAAGTAAGTTCTGCATGTTCGTAAATTTTACAATGTTGTATTCATGCAACATGTAGAATTCATCACTCCACGACAAAAATGTGCTATAAACTTACAATACAGATTGTACAATGATACTAGCATCCCTGATTAATTTCATCTATTCGATGGTAAAATTATAGATGTCACATGATTAAATCATTGATATTTCATTGACAAAACATGCATGTCTCATAGATATAACATGCATGTCTCATACATATAACATGGATGTCTCATGGATAAAACATGCATGAAAATCATGCATGGCCATGTATGATGCATGCATGATCATGCATGAGACATGCATGATCATGTATGAAACATCCATGGTCATGCATGAATCATACATGATCATGCATGAATCATGTATGATCATGCATGGGAATCATGCATGTTTTATCCAAAACCGGGCATCTAGGGGTGTGATTTGCTGTGAACACATCCCTAGTGTATTATAGAATAGAATAGAATAGAAAATAGATTTATTCCCATTTCATTAATCACAACATGAATATATACAGGTGGGTGTCAAGTTTACATTTACACAAATTTACACTTGAAAAGAAAGGGAAAAGGACCAGAGGACCCATCATAAGGGTATAAACCTGGCCCTATAGCCTTTGAGAGGATCACTATACGAGTACACTATAGGAGTCAGTCAATCAAATAAAGTCATATTCACAAAAGAGATATTACGTTATACATGTGCAATATTTACATAGTCGTCAAAGAACACATTTACAAACTTGTTTACAAAACATGATTACAATTTTACAAAATTTTGATTGATTTTCACTCTGCAATTTACTGACATGATTGTCAAAAAGTGATCATAGTATCAATCAGATAAGACTTTAAACACTTTTTAAAAGATTTTAAATTATTAGTGTTTTTAATATGGTTAGGAAGTGCGTTCCACAAAAAGGGTATCTTGAATTTACTAATGCTTTGCTCCAAAGAAGTTCTATAATAGGGAAGCTGGAAGTTGTTATTGCGTCTTATCGATGTATTAACATAATTTTGAAAAATTTGTGGTAGTGATTCATTCATATATTTCATCTTGTAAGCAAGAACTATTAATTCATACGTGTACATTGTATCTACGTTCATATATAGTTCACGTTTGTAGAAATTTAGATTCAGAGATTGTTTTTCTTTACGATATATTATTTTAATCAATATTTTATGCATTCTTTGTAATTTATTCAGCGGTTCTTTCTTTCCACTACCGTATGCTATCAAACAGTATTTTATCAATGGGATGCAAAGTTGCTCGTGCAACATACGGAGCGTATTTTGCGGCATGAGATCTCTTAGTCTGTAAAACATAGGTATGAATTTTTTTAACCTCTTGATTACCGAAAACACATGGTCATCAAATCGTAAATCTTGATCAAAATTAACACCATAAGGAATCTTGTCCTTTCAACTTGGCTTAGTTAAGTGTTTTTCAAACTGATATCTACTGCTTTTGATTTTTCTTTGTGGATTCTTGGTGGAATAAGTATAAATTCACATTTTCCTAGATGTAGAGTAAGCTTATTACATTCCATCCATGTTTGTATATTTTCTAAGGAATTTTGAGTTTTCACAATAACTCCATTGAGGGATTTGTCACTTACGATTAGATTTGTGTCGTCAGCGAAAAGGTTTAGCTCTCCATTAGTGCTAACATTTTTGATATCATTAATATAAATTAAAAACAACAGCGGACCTAGCGCTGAGCCTTGACCCTGTGGGAACGCATCTTGCTAATATCAACAGATTATCTGGCGAGGTAGCGATTTTGTGGATAATTTTTTTAAAGGTTCATTTTCGTGTAAAAACTATCTCCGCATGTGAAAATGGTCATCATTTATCCAAAAACATGTGTAAAATTAAAAAACGACAGGTGGCGAAAAAGTTGCTATAATTAGTTGGTAGATATTTGTTTACTAATGCGAGCTGATTTTTCGCCAACCGGCGAAATCATGGATATTGTAGCAACTAATTAGTGGTAAGTAGTAATGTTCGTATATTACCTTCACATGAAAATGTATTGTATTCTCAGTCTGATCTGATAAAAAGGGATATTTTTTAATTCACGAAGGCTTAAACTAAAAAAGTATGTATCTTCCATAAATGTCGCAGTAAATACTATGATATTATTCAAATATTTGTCATTGTTGTAAATTATTGAATGTCAAAGAGATGTTATGAAAAGTGATATATGCGGATTCTCTATATTCTTATCATTATCAAAGAATGATAGTCTGCACTTATTTCTTAGTTAGATTAGCCATATGTGGGGGATAGTGAGGAGGTGAGGGAGAGAATAGAGCCTCGGTTGTAGAGACGGATTACTAAAGAAAATAAAAGAGAATGTCAAAAGTAAAAGGAACATATAGAGCGCGAATTGTCGCCGGCGAACTTCGCCAGCGAATATCCCGCAAATATGACTGAACTTTAGCATGATATTCTGCAGCTGACATTCGATCGCCAGTTTTTCGCAAGATTCGTTCCCACAGGGGAGGTACTCCATTTTTAATCGTGAGCTTACTTGACCTAACATTATTTACGAGAACTGTATGCGGCCTGTTTTTCAGATGTTGTGAACCATTCGTGCATGAAGCCACGAAAACCTATCCTATGCAATTTATTTAATAATATGTCTAAGTCTACGGCATCGAAGGCCTTGGCTATATCTAGATTTACAGCAGCAGTAAATAGATTATTAGCTTTGGCTCGATATATTTTGTCTGTTAATTTTAAAACTGCTAGATTTGTTGAATGACATTTGCGAAATCCAAATTGATTTTCATAGAGGGCCTTATTTTTTCCAGATAGCATAACATTCTTTTATGGATCAGTTTTTCAAAGATTTTTGTTAAGTAGCTTAGCAGACATATTGGTCTATAGTTAGACGGATTGCTTTTATCACCTTTTTTAAACAATGGTATAATGGTTGATTCCTTCAGGCTATCGGGGTATATTCCACTATTAACTGATTCATTGTATAATTTTGTTAGATAGGAAAATACTTGCAGTGGACAATGTTTGAAGATTTTTAATGGTACTCTGTCATGTGTCGATCGGTTATTGTTCATTGTGGTTAATTAATTCTATCGTTGTGAAATTCTGAAACCTGAATGAATTCGGATACATATCAAGATAGTGTTCGTAGTTAGTTTTAGTTTTATTACTATTACCTAGAGTTTCTGTAATGTTTACAAAATGATCATTTAATTCATTAGCTATGTCATTATAGTCGTACTTCACACCATGACCCGTTTGTATTTCTGTGATGAAATTATCGGCCTTGGATTTTCCTCTTAGATTATTAATAGATTTCCACAATTCTTTCGTGTCATTTTTAATGGAGGAGAATTTGCGGTTATGATATTTTCTCTCCTCAGTCCTCGCTAAACATTTGAAATATTTTGCGTACGATTTATAGTCTAGTTCATCTTTTTCAAGTTTAGATTTTTTCCATTTATTGAAAAGTCTATTTTTTTTCCTATGACATTTTCTTAAATCATCTGTAAACCAGTCTTTCTCTTTAAACATTTTCCGAGACAATTTCTGTAGGAGGAATATCTCATCGTGTACCGATATAATATTCTCTTGGAAATGTTTGAATTTTTCAGATGGCAAGTCAAATATCTGAGTGTCAAAATCAATGTCTGCTATTTTTTCTGTGAAGAATTTTATTCTTTCTTTGGTGTATGATCTTACCATGGGACGTTCGTTAATGGAAAATTTTGGTTTTCTATTACTTCGATGTTTCAAAATTAGATATTGGCTATAATGATCGGTCAGTTCTGATCGAACGTTGCCAGCAAATGAATCAATTTTCTTATCGTATAAAATTTTATTATGGATTAGCATTTGATCTATGACAGTCATAGAGTCTTTCGTTATCCTAGTTGGTGTAGAAATCAGTGGTGAAAAATTAAAATCTGTTATTGTATCGTAAAATTTGCAAATAGATTTATCAGACTGTTTATTTCGATTAAGATTGAGATCTCCAATTATCATTAACTTCTCAGTTTTCTTAACTTTACGCAAGATTTGGGACATACTATCAGTAAAAGGTTGTATCTCTAATGATGGACTGCGATATATACAATTAAATAATGCAGTTTTCGTTTGAGTATTTCGTATTGTAATGTAGCCATAGGTCATCGCAATTATTTAACTTCTTAGTTTCAACATTTATTACCTCAACAGTCGATGTATTAACGAAGATAGCGACACCTCCACTTTTATTATGACTAGATAGATGATAATAGAATTTAAATCCGGGTAATATGTTATTGTACATTTCTATATTGAAATTCCATATCTCTGAAAGAATCAATAAATCCAATTTCGATTTCAGACAAGATAAGAAAACAACTAATTCCCGATAATTTCGGTTTAAAGATCGAATGTTCATATGTAAGGTTTTTAAAGTTATTGAGTCATCATTTCGATTTAAAAGATCATCGAAGTCACCTACATCTAAATCTGCATACTCGAGACTGCTGTGATAGTTTTGTTTATGATTATCCTGCATTGTTCGTTTTACCTTCTAGACAGACAGGAAATGAGAGTGACAAGCAAATTTCGGGTCATTATCACAATAAAATATCTGCATTGTGCCTATTACAAATTATCATAAACGTCATCTAAAGTACCTCGAGATTTTACACGAATGTAAGAGGAGTTTTCGTCTTTTCGCAGAAACACTGCACCATCCCTAGTCCACACAAACTTAAAATTGCATCTCGTTGCAAATTCCTTAGTCTCCTTAAGGAGGCGATACCGAGATTCGGTCAAATTTTCCCTAACAAAAATGTTTCTACTTCTAAATAGTTTTCGATGTGTTAAGATGTTCTTTTTGATGGCAGTGCTTCGTAGAGTTCCAACAAGAGTAACTTTACCGGTGTTGACTCTATCTGGGATGACCTTTATGTCTTCTACATCACCTTCTTTCACTGCGTCGGTCATGAGGATTGAAGTTGACAGTTCTCCTCAGCTGCAACTTTGGATCTTCCTCCGTTTTCGGGATGTTGCTTACAATTACGTCTCGGATTCTCTTCTCTTGCTCTATCTCGTCAAGACGTCCTGCGAGATAGTTGACCTCTCCATTAAGGTATTTTATGTCGTTGTTCATCTTTTTGTTCTCCGATTCCAGACGTTTTCGCTCCTCCTTTTCCTTGTCGAGTTCCTTTCGCATATCGAAGAAGTCGTGTTGGATCACTTCAAGCTGTCTTTCGAATCCCTCCTTCAAAACTTTCATCACATCCTGCATAAATTGCTTCATACATGACATCATGTTATCTTCAGATGAGTCAGATGTGGAAGGTGAGCTTTTCTTGATCGCTTTAGTAGCCATAGTAGAAGCAGTAGCCGGTCACAAATGTTGCGTGGGGAGGGTTTATAAGTCTATCTGACGCAACACTAGAAGAAAAAACGATGGGATGGTCTTACTTGCACCTCGAGTGACGTAAGTTGTCGATTGCCGATAGAGAGGGATTTGGCGAGGTAGTGACTGAAGGGAAGATACGGATGTACACGATCGTAGCCCTGCTCGATCTGCTGCGCTTCGTCGTTTGCCGCGTTCGCGATGCTATGTCTTCTCTTCCTCTCTTCTGCTCTCCTCGATCTGTTGCACCTAGTCCTTTGCCGCGTTCGTGATGCTGTGTCTTCTCTTTCTCCCTGTTGCTCTCCTCGATCTGTTGTACCTTGTCCTTTGCCGCGTTCGTGACGCTGTGTCTTCTCTTCCTCTTCTTCTCTTTCCTTTGCTGCTCTTTTCGATCTCCTGCACCTAGTTCTTTGCCGCTTCGTGATGCTGTATCTTCGGTCTGTCCCTCTTACTCCTCTCGAAGGGTCCGCTCGTGTTTGGTTAACTTGCTCCTAGTTTAATTTCCGCGTGGGACTTATGCTCTCCCTCTTTTGTCGCGTTTGGAGGTGCGCTTACGTGCTCTCTTGCTCTTCCTCCTTTGCCGCGTTGGTCAGAATACGTCTTTACTCGTCTAAGTCTTATTGTGTGATTGCTTGAAGATCCCTGCAGTTAACAACTGAGCACTGGCGCTCGGAACGTATTTGAGAGTAGTAACTTGATGAAACTGTAAAGTGTGTGTAAAGGTGTAAACGTTAAGATGCTCAAAAACAAAAAATCAAAACTATTTGCACTTCAGTTTTATGAGCGTAAATAATTATTTTTGGGTATGCGGCGAAGGCCTCGCAGGCACGGAGAAGACGCCATATAGGACCTCTCAGAATTTCGATTCAGTACGTTTTGTAGGCGCAGATTAGATGGCGATTGGCTAGAAGTATGTAGTTTGCCGTTATTTTTATTGCCAGAGCCCGCTTGCTCTCTATGTGACATAGAATTATGATCAATGCAATATAGTAGTGGCCAATATCAGGGCAAACTAAATTGATTCTAAATTCGCAATCAAGCCGCGTCTTCTTTTCGGAACATATGAATGTCATCTACTCTACTATGAATTTCTGAACTAAATTTGATCTCTCTCTGACAAATCAATTGCATGTTTTAGCGCTTTGTTTAAATCTCTTCTCAACCAAATTCTTGCATTGATTCAGCTGCTCTTATTTGAATAGTGAAGATGCTACAAAATCAAATTCCGAAGTTCACACGAGTTTACTCTTTACATCTTCCACTGGTTGCTCAAACAGCTGCGCGCTACCACATACGAAAAATCAATTGATCATAATGTAATGTCCCAATCGATTTGACGTTCATTTCGAACAATTGGTCATGAGCTGCTAGAGGCCGAAGAACTCAAATTAGCCACTTTATAGTCGCCTCAGCTGTGGTAAGTACAGGACAATTAAAAAAAACAAGGCCTACTATGGTTTGAAAAGAAAAACTTTCCACGAATGCGTTTAAGAATATATTTCACATAAATAGATCAATAAATATTTGACAAATAATATGAATAAAATGTACACAAATAATGTTCAAAAGTGACATTGACGCCGATAAGAAAAATCATCCGATGCAACAGATGCATCCTATAGCATTTTAATTCCAAAAATTAATGTTAGGCGCAAGAGTACTTTCCTCCACAATATAATGAAGTATTACGCAAAAATTATCCAAATTTTCGCCTCTAACTTTGTCAAGGATGTTGTTATGTTATTTTGTCATCCTCGACAAAGAGAAGATTTGGATAAACTATATGCGCTTTACTTAATTTTATTGCCGAAGGGCTTCTAAGCCAAACATTTATTATTGATCGATAGCTCCGCAACGGCCAGCAAATATCTGCAAAAATTTAATTCCACAGACATTCTATTACATGAAAGTCTTCATTTTTTGAGATTTATCGGACATAAAATTATGTTCTTTGACACAAATACGAAAATTAACAATATTTTTGTCTGACAAAGCTTCTCAGCAAACGCAAATAGAAAGACATTACTTGCTATATGATAAAATAAGCCTACAGAGCTACATAATTCAAGGAAGCGAGAAAATTCTATGAGATTAACAAATGTATGCCATGGCATCTCTGGCCAAAAAATTAGCAATGCTTCTTAAATAGATAATTCTATCTTTCTAACAGCATGTACTTGTTGAGCAAAAATCTTTCAACCTGTATTACGTCTGTAAAATAGCAAAAAAAGAATATTAAATTGAACCAACAGTTGTAATATAATTCCCATGAATGTGATCTCATGCAATATTTATTTCAGTATTATTTACGCTCCGTAGTCCCGTTGCAAATTTTACATCTGATATGCTAACAGAAATTTCGACTTATCATTGGCAAATAGACAAGACATCCACGGTAAATCTCAATTCTAAGAATAGTTTACATCTCCCTCATAACAAAAATACAAGTTACGCAGAAAACAAAAGCAGCATTTTCACCCATGATACACTTTCATATAAAACGATGTTGAAAACATCGATCAATTTTTTTCCTTTGACCAGAAACGCTGAAGCAAGTTTATGGTGTAAAACTATTGTCTCCAGTAATTTTCTTCATTATTATGATAACTGATTGTTTAGAAAGCGGGTATCAATAATATAGGCAAAGTGGACTTTTCAGAACAAATCAATGCACATTTGAATATCATTTTCATGATTGCAGGCTAGAAAATTAAAAAGATTGATCAATTCGAAGATGCCCACGGTAAGAGAGTATCGGTACGTTTCAATCTAGATGAACCATTAGAATTTGAGTGAAGTAAAAGTTCATCATCATCATCGCAAAAATCAGTTCTTTCGTTGAATACAGCAGCAGATAAATCAGCGGTATCGAAATCATCTAGTAATGACGCAGGGAGCTCAATGGAATCATGCAATTCATTGGTAGTAACAATGTCATCCACGGGCTTACGATGTTCGATATGGTCGGTTAGTTCACTGAAAGATACTATGTCATCTATCAACTCTTTATCATTACAATGATTCCCCTCAAGGTCTTCGCATCCAACACTGATGTTTGTCGAATCACTATTAGTTTCAGTTGTCACCAATGGAAGGATGTTATCATTCTTGATTAAATATAGCGGCACAACAGTCATGTCAACTACATTTGACTTTCTAGTTACAGCTGGTGACATATCCAACAGTTGACGTAGAATTGGCCTGGGCGCAGGTCCGCAGTATTTGAGGCAATTTTCCTGGCGCCTACGTTTGGACGCTTCAGCAATACCGAAAGTTACGAGAATATCACGAATCGAGAAATATCGACGCTTCAGGTTGGCACCAGGATAAGGTAACAGCAACAAGTATAAAATTGATTTTACAGGAAGATTACCTCTGGCTGCCATCAGAATTATGAGTATTCGTTGCACAGTTACTTTGATGGGGCATTTACCCCGCCTTCGATTTTGATTATCGATAGAATATGTTGAACATCCACTTTCTCCATCATGATTAATATTCAATGCGCAAGTAAAACTATCGACTGGTGGCTCAATACCTTGCTTATATAATTCAACTGCTCTGACCAAACCAGCATTAGCACCTTCATCATATAGCCGCCGAAAATCAGCTTCTACATATCGATTCCCATACCAAGTGACGAAACGAAGCCTCTCGCTGTTATGATCAACAACAGCACCTCGTCTGAGGAAACCCATACCTTCTAAAATGTTTAGATTATCGTAAAATCGACGACTACAACCTTTAGTTTCTACTGGCTGCACTAACCTCAAATGCCCAAGGTGGCCATTCAGAGGATCTCGTTGAATTATAGTTGATATTTCATCATCTGAGTCTTCAATTAGATCGATGTAGCGCATTAACAACGTTTTTGAATCATTGTGGACATTACTCAGTGGTTCTAAAGAGCACGAGGATGAAATATTTGATATCGATTCAAAAATACTCTCAGAGAAAGACGCTGAGTCAATTTCAGATTGAACGGATGACTGACTTTCTTCGCATGATGCTGTAGAAGCTGATAAGTGACCACTGAATAAACTCGAGCTTGATTCGTCGATACCGGAAAATGACGAGTCGTAATTCACAGCAGATTTCATCAATGCATCGGGCTCTAAGCAAATCGTTGATTCATCGACAAAGTAAGACATATCTATGATGCCAAGACGGATGGTGCGAGATCTGAAAGTGTAGATAAATTATGAGTACATACTTGAATTCAACAGAAACAATCAATACATAATAAGTAACTAGCAACATTTTGACGAAAAATTGAATCTTCAATCTACGTACTTGACGAGTCTAAAAAGTACTTAACCCTTTCACGCTCAAGTTATATTCAAAATTGATGTATTTTTCAAATGCAATTTGCGGGCGTTCTAAGCATCATACGAGGTTGGGAGTGGTGCCATTAGAATCGTATTGATCTCATATTTCTTTTGGTTATAAATTTTTGCCGTTATGGGATCAACGATATCAAAGATGCGGGTCAAAATGTTGTCAAATGGACCCAATAGGCGTGACAGGGTTAGGATGCTATAACCTAAATTCTGACCGATGCATCTGCAGCTTTATTAACACGATACTAGTATAGAAATGCTTCCAGAGAACACTGAGCTTCTGTAAATTGAAAAAGTTGCTACACACAGCTGAGTGTTCATTCATTCCAGATTTTATCATAGGTAGCAGATATCTGCATCTCTCTCTGGATCTGCATCTAGTTTCAATTTTTGTGATTAATTCAAAATTCATTTGAAATTTGTGTCATGAAGATGATGATTTTCTTTAAGCAGCATATTTTACAATGACATATAGATGCAAGTTAGCCATGCTGGCTTATTGAATTCGCAAAATTTACAAATTTTGGCCTAAATGACCGCCTGTTCATGCAGAAAAGGATTTTTCAAAACATTGTGATTACATCTTCATTATATCAGAGCTAAAATATTAATGTCTTATATGCTATGCACTCATCTTTGTTGTTGAGGCTTGGTTTCACAGATTCTATTAGTGCAGCCTCTCTGAACCGTCAATTAATGATATTGGTATCAGATGCTATGATGTTGATATCAAAAGGAAGCACTGGGTTGAGGAAGCAACTCTGGTGATGCTTCAATATAATGCAGCCTCTATTTTTGGCATTTTCTTTAATCCGTGTATGAAGAGAACAGACTGTACCCCCAAAGTGGCTGCTTTAACACGCTCTGAAATTAATTTCATACACAACCTTAGCTTTCATACAGATGTGATTGTCCGCAATTACACAATTACTCAAATTACAAGGCTAGAAGATTTCTTTAGCACCATTCGCAATGTGAAAGACTAATGGGATGCGCTCACAGGTAAGCTGAGGCTACGAAAAATGCTTAAATTCTTCTTATCGAGGGAATTCCTTATGTTCGCTTTATATCTGATTCTTTCGATTGCAAAATTTTAGAATTTTTCGACACCTCAACTAATCTGTGCGCACATGAACATAGGAAATGACCTGAAGACATTCCATGTCAAAAATTATGACTCTGAGCTTGACTTTTCGCTTAATCATAGAAAACAGAAAATTTCGCTTTCATGAAACCAAAAACTTCAATCTGCGTTCCATTGGATTAACGTGTTCTTTGAACGCGTCTGAAAAAAAGAGGAACCAGGTAGAACTCGTAGTAGGCGTAGTCGTTCTGGCTGTCGGACTAATTCCTACCTACCTGTCTACGCATCCAAATCAGCCTAAAATTAACTGATAAGTGAATGCTGGCTTCATCAGACCATCTGGAGAAGCAGTTTGCTCGCTAATATAAGCGACTCAACATTTTTGAAAAAGGTCCTCACCGAAATTTACTAGCATATTCTTAATGACACAGCTGCCCTTCGACTACCCTGAATAGAGATCCAGGCATTGAAAAAAAAATATATTAATTATCAACAAAAGTTATGATACTTAACTTAATGCGGAGCTTCAAACAACTTGCCCGCCCATATCAACGACAGGAGCAGCTACTCATAATAACGATCTATGTGTCGACAAAATAGAAAAATTAGTCCTACATTACAGTGGTGCCAAAACCAATTTGCTCGCCCACTCAACACTGTCAAATGGGTCATTCCTGAAGTTGCTCGCATACTTGACTGCTCTTGAACTACAAAGAATAGCGATCTATAAATCGAAAATATAATAAATTACATTATAAAGTTAATCCTTGCTTAATGGGGAGCCTAAGCCAATTTGTTCATCAGCACAAGCTACTTACCATTGTCAAGCATGGTATTCCCGAATTTTACTCGCATATTTTGGAAGCCATATCTATTCTTCATTTAGGCCTACTAATACACTAATGCATTACTTACTTCCATCAGGGACATTTATGGCAAACTAAGATATTTAAGGGACGCTCATATCTGTACAAACCGTAAGACAAGTTGTTAACAATTCATTTTACCAGTAATGCAACCTCGATTAGATTTCAATCGAGGTCGAGATCAAGGTCGGCTACGTTAATCGAGTTCAAAGTCGAGATCGAAGTCGGCCCCGAAATAAGTTAAATAATATTAATTGACTTTGGAATCGGGCACTTACATGAAAAGAAAAAATGCTTTGTGCTTTTCATGTCATTAATCATATTGTATCAACACTCAACACACTGAAAGTCAGTATAATCTATGATAGTTTTAATCAGTTAATTACTACATTATAATATGCCTTATGCTTATGTTTGAAAACAGACTATGCTTTATGTCACTAATTGCAGATAAAAAATGATGGTTGTCAACGGACACGCTTAAAGCATTATTCAATGGATGACATAAGATAGTCGCAAAACAATTGTAAATTAAAGGAGTCACAAAATTCATTGAAATTATCTAGTGGCATGAGGCCTCGCGTCCAATCTCAACAGCTGCTTACCTTGGACACAAGAATCTTGAAAACAAATTTAGATATAAACTCGTACAAAAAATTTGAATGATTGCAACAAATAATGAAACAGAGAAATATAGGCCTATTTATAGTCCCGCCACCTGGACGAGCTTCTACATGGAACGAGTCCAAAGATGAGACTCACAGCAAGTTGAAAACCGTATAACTACTACGAAAATGTACGGCTTCCGAGCTCTGAAGAGTTCCTTTGATCTACAGACAAGATCAAGATAAAGAAGTTTTCGACCAATATGTCACTGGTGTGCTTACTCTGACTATGGGAGATCTATCAACTCTCTAGCTACATAATTTCAGTCATAATGTGTCTTCCTATCCTCTTCTACGCATCATATTCTATCGTGCTAGAAACAACTTCTATAAGCGATATTTGGAAGTATGTGGTTAGATGCTTGATGTTTGAGCTAAAATTTGACCAAAATTTAATGTTTGCCTTTCTAAGATGCTTGCTGAATCCAAATATGCTTTGTTTTACCAATATATCTTGCCGACGGCGCTGTAGGTAATAGATCTCACATAGTCGGAGAAAACACACCAAACTGATATATTGATCGAAAACTTCAATTTTCCTTCAATTGACATGTCTTTACTTGATCTTACCTGTAGATCAAAGGAATTCGACAGAACATCGAAGGCGTGTATTTTCGAAATAGTCATATGGTACACAACATGCTAATAAAGCCTCATCTTCGGTTTCGTTCCATGCAGAAGCTTCACCTGGTGAAGGGACTATAAGTACATGTGCAGTCAAAGCGCGCTAATAAATGCCAAGCTTTCATTGTCTCAATTATCGAAAGTCTTAATTAAGCAGCAGCTCATAGATGCAAAAGATAAAACATTGCCACAGCCGAATGATCTTAATTAACCGAAATCTTAATTATCCGTGTCCGAATCAACGAGCTTCGACTGTATATTCCTATATTTTCATAGTATTTGCTACAATCATTCAGATTTTATTGTTTATTCAAGATTGTTATGTCCATAGCGGCCGATAAGTAGGCGTAAAGGAGCAAATCAGTATGAAAAACTAAAGAACAAATAAAAAATTATGAATGGTGGAAACTCTCTGCAACTATCTGACTATCTGACTTTCTGCAATCAGTCCGACCTCAACCTCGATTAAAATCTGCTTAATCGAGGTCAAGGTAGAGGTCGAGGTTGCACCTCTGCATTTTACTATCAAATGCATCAATATTCTAATAAACGCATTCATACAGGGAATCTGTTAATGTGTTGGAATGTGTAAGAGGATTCTAGACCCAGTAAAGAAGAGACGAAAGAATTACAAAACTCTCAAGAATGAGGAACTGTCAATAACAGCTGCAATATCAACTGCCAGTGATTGAAGTTGTTGCAGGAGATTGTTGTGTGTAGGAGACGCTGTGGAGGGGTGAAAGTATAAATTCTTCTGGCAAGGACGGGATGATGGACAGCATGGTGTTGGCTTACTGCTATCTGAAGAACATGTTGACAAAAGTGGTTGTCGTCGAGCGCTGCGGCGAGCGACTGATGTTGGTAAAACTGGCGATTGGAAAATGCTTGGTGAATGTGATTTCTGGCTGCGCACCTCAAGTTTCTGGTAACGAGCTCACGGACTACATTACCTGCTTCATTCAATCTGTGTTCGGAATACATACTGGGAGAATGTGAAGAATGCCAAAACGATGGAATAGTAATTAACGGTAAAAGAATCAACCATTTGAGATATGCCGACGATACAGTGCGCATAGCTGACAACGAAGATGATCTCCAGCGGATGCTAGTCGCGGTCATTCGAGCGAGTCTAGACTATGGATTGAAGATAAATGCAGGAAAAACGAAGGCTATGGTCATCTCCAAAGATACTCGCCAGGGCACTACAAGCGGATACAGACCACGATAGACGGAGTCTGCATAGAACAGGTCAGATATTTGGTTTATCTTGGATCGATGATGACGGACGACGGCATATCTGAGTGTGAAATCAAGAGGCGAATTGCGTTAGCCAAAGCTCAATTTATGAAAATGAAGAAGCTGCTAACAAACAAGAAGCTCAACACCCAAACCAGAATACGGTTTATGGAGTGTTACATCTGGTATGTCCTTCGATACGGGTCAGACACATGGACATTTAACGCTGCAACTACCAAATCTGCAATAGCGTTCGAGATGTGGTGTTACCGGCGACTACTCTGTGTTCCATGGACAGCCAGAAGAGCGAATGTGTCAATTCTGACGGAGATAGGGAGAGAAATTACATAGTTCCCTTAAATCGCCAGAGCAAAATCTGTATTATTTGGGCACGTAAAACAAAAAGGAGTGCTACCGCTGATACTGACTGGAAAGATCGAGGGGAAGAAAGCGAGAGAACAACAGCGAATGGTGTGGCTGGACGACATCAAGCAATGGACGGGACTAACAATGTGGCAGCTTGCCACCTGTGCAAGAAACCGCGAGGAGTTTTCCGGCATAGTGTGCCAACTGCGACCTAATGGACCGCAAGTTGGTAGAAGTATTGAAGGAAAAGACGTCTTCTGGGAGTGTGCAAAATGCGTTGGTTAAAGTGAATAGAGACGAAATGGCAGTCATTGGTGGAGAATTGAATGGACATGTTGGCAGATCCGGCGATGGATGAGGGTATACATGGCGGACATGGGTTTGGAGAGAGAACTGTTGAAGGCGAAAGAATCCTTGAATGTGCCGAGTCTATTGAAATGATTGTCTAGGGAACACATTTCAAAAAGACCAATGAAAAGCTGATACCGTATTCTTCGGGTGATAAATATAGTACTGTTTATTACCTGCTGATACGAAACAGGGACAAAAAACTTTTGAAAGACGTGAAGGCCTTTCCTGGTGAGGAAGCAGTGCCACAACATCGACTGATATGTATCGATTTAAAGATGGAAGGAGAAAGAAGAAGAAGCGGGAAGTATTTCAACCTAGGATGAAGATACGGAAATTGAAGGATGCGGACGCAACAAGTTCGAACAATTCGTGAATAAGGATCGATTGGAGGGTATCGACGCAGAAACTGCATGGGAGAAAGCACGAGATGCCCTATGGAAAGCGAGAAGTGGTTTGTGGATGGACAAGAGTACCCAAAAGCCATAGGGAGACCTGGTGGTGGAATATTGAGGAGAAGATCAACGACAAGAGGTCATGGTCCAAGGCTTGGTGTCAGGCGAAGGGCACAATCAACGAGGAGCCTATGCGTCTTGTGTATGTGGCTGCAAAGAAGGAAGCAAAAAGAACAGTAGCGAGAGTACAACAGCAGGAGAGGAAAAATATCACGTAACAACTGAATACTATTGAAGGACAGCGGCAGGTATTCAGGATTGCGAAGCAGATGGGAATGTAGTTGTGGATCCTGACAAGGTGACGAAAAGATGGAAGTTATACATGGGTTTGCTGAATGAGGAGACCGTTTGGGATGATGAGGTGACTGCTGATTTGGTTGAAGGAACAATGGAGTATATCACAGAAATGGAAGTTGAGAAGGCGAGGAATGCAGCTGGACCGACCAGAGTTGTTAGCAAGATGTTGCACTCTGCCGGAAAGGAGTAAAAATGATGACGGACATCTGTAACCTAATCGTGAACTCTGGAAAAATTCCAATTGATTGGACCCTAAGCACCATAATACCCATCTATAAAAGGAAAGGTGATGCACTGCCATGTGGATCATACAGAACGATCAAGTTGTTGGAGCATGGTATGAGGTGTTTGAGCGTGTACTGGAAAGAAAACAGAGAGAAAGGGTGAACATCGACAGCATGCAGATGAATTTCATGCCTGGGAAAGGCACAACTGATGCTATCTTTGAGGTTCGGCAGCTACAAGAAAAATGTATGGAGAAGAAGAATTGTTCTATCCCTTTGTAGACCTAGAAAAGGCATTCGATCGAGTACCGAGAGAAGTGTTTAGATAGGGTCTGAGGAAGCTGGAAGTCGAAGAATGTCTGTTCAATGCTGTGATGTCGATGTACAAGAGAGCAGGAACTGTGGTGAAAACGAAGCACGGGATTAGTGTAGAGCTCAATGTTGGATTGGGTGTGCATCAAGGCACTGTTCTGAGTCCATTTTTGTTTGTGGCAATGATGGAAGTCTTGGTAAGTGAGTGAAAGAGGGTCTGCCTTTGGAAATACTGTATGCAGATGACTTGGTGTTGGTGGCCGAGATCATTGACGGATTGGAAGAGAAATTATGTAGATGGAAAGAACGACTGGAGAAAATCGGAAATACCAAGAACACAATGAATGTCGGAAAGACCAAGATAATGGCATCAGGCAGAAACTGAGGCACAAAAGAAGAAAAATGACTATCATGACAGATCAAAAAAATGGCCATGTGCGGTTTGTGGAGGAAAAGTAGGCGTGAACAACTCAATCCAATGCACAGAGTGTGAAGGCTGGACTCGCGGACGATGTACTGGGTTGCATGTTCCTTTTCGAAGATATCAGCATGCTATAACATTCCGATGTAACAAATGTGAAGCGCAGAATGGAGGAAACGCAGACCAACATATGGAACTGAAGCTGTCGGATGCAGTCAGCATTGACTTAGTGGAATAGTTTCGCTATCTCGGTGATGTGTTAAATGGAAGTAGGAGTGCGAACACGGCATCGGTAGTGAGAGAGCATTGAACGTGGGGCAAATTTAGGAGCTGCTGGGTTTGCTGGGAAAGACGGACATACCATTGAGAGTGAAGGGAAAGGTATATGCTGCCTGTGTTCGAAGCGTGATGGTATATGGAAGTGAGACCTGGGGAACGACGGTGGAACAAATTATGAGGTTGGAGCAGACTGAACGAAAAATGATACTCTGGTTGTGTAGTGAAAGCCTGAGAGACAGGCTACCAAGTAATGAGTTGCTGAGGCGAATGGGATTGGCTTCGGTGACGGAGGTGGTGCGTAGAGGTCGCTTGAGATGGATGGGACATGAACTGCGAAAGTATGATGCTGATTGGGTGAAGAAGTGTATGGAGATGGAAGTTCCCGGAACAAGAGAAAGGCCAAGAACAACATGGTGCCAATTGGTGGAGAAGGACATGTGAGCAGTTGGGCTTACGAGGGCGGATGCCAAAGATCGAGATCGATGGAGAATGCATCTGTCAAGTGGAGTAACCGGCTAACCCCTGCACAGGCGAGGAAAACAGCCGTAAAACGGAAATGAGTGAGTGATTGAAGTTCATACGGCAAGCAGCATCAATTGCTATTGGTGTGGATTCTGCAAATTTATACCTGTTCATTTTGTGTAATTAGTAGGCTTATTGCAAAAAGATTTGCTAGCTAAAATCGATTCGGCAGGGTATTATTTTGAAGAATTGCTAACTCTTTCTGGAATAATTTTGATAATCTATTCCTTTTGCTCAAAGCATTGCAGCAATTCATTACTATACAAGTAAAAGCCATGATTAAAATCTTAAGACAAAATCTACCGAAAATGTATTCAGAAACAAACAAAAGACAAGTAGTAGAAACATCAAAAATTGGAAATACATGTACAGGTATAGCATGTGAAAATGTTATAAGGTAAACAAGAATCGTTTGGAGATCCATTCCTGCGGAAGATCCTTTATCAAGATTTTGGTGGAAAAGTGCAACTAGTGTTGTCTTTCCACACTGCGACTCATCGTCATGAGCGGTTACCGATGTCAATATATCAGGTATCTACGGACCGTTCTTCTTCGACACCTCCGTCAACAAGGATCGGTATCTCAAGATGATACAGGAGGAATTTTGGCCAGCGGTGCAGTCGGACAGAAGAGGCAGTAGCATCATATTCATGCAGGATGGTGCACCTCCACACTGGGGACTTCCT
>CAJQUW010007097.1:0-17125 GCA_907163375.1 Prostheceraeus crozeri | reverse complement strand
TATTGTCATACGCGTTTCAGCACACATGACGTGCCATCACTCAGTGACAACTGAAAGTGACAGAAGCTTAATAAAGGTTTATATACAAGGGAGAGTACAATCAACAAATTTTAATTACAATTTATACAATCATAACAAAATGTGTATTCTTGGAAATAAATGTAGATGTTCTGATTGCAAGTGGTTCAGTTCATGAGAGGTATTGTGATATGTTGCATGTGAGATTTGATGCCTGAGTGCTTCTCCTATGCGTGTATGTTTAGTAGGATGATATGGGGATTGAGAAAGATATTGTTTTGCTGGTGGATGTATATGCATGGAGATTTCTGATGGTGGCCTTCCTTTCATATGCTCTTTGATGCGTGGTGAATAAATGTGGCGACAGAGTCTCTCCTACAATAACATTCTGGGCAATGTTCACATTTATACATTGTAGATGAGGGAAGAGTGCTCGTTGAAGGGGATTGCATCTTGTAACGGCATTTAAATTTTGGGTTATTCTGTTATGTATTGTAGGCAATAATAATTTTTGACTTTGTTAATATTGCTTGTTTATGGAGCGGGTCTTCTTTTTTCAATTTCTTTGTGGATGACAATCGACAATAGGGCAACTTCCAGTAGAACATGTTCTTTAATTTCCTCAGTATTTTCATCATCGTCTTGTTGTCTTTGAACTTTACAGTCACTGAAAACTTTTTCAAGGTAGGTTGCGCTGTATCCGTTTTTCATAAAAATTGCTTTCACTCATTTTTCATTGTGACTTTTCCAAAAAATGTCGGTCGTTACAAATTTTTGGGATCTGATAAAGAGGGCTTCTTTGATGGCATTTTTTTCTTATATTTATCCGGGCAAAAAGCAGTGCGATGGGTATACAGGAAAGTGTTCGTGTCCTTGACATGCCATTTCGTTTTTAAATTACCATTATCAGCGTATATAGTCATATCCAGAAAATTTAACTGACCGTCTTCGTTAGGATATTCCATAGTAAATTGGATATTGCGGATGAATTTAGGCGTTTTTCTGCCTATGAACAGATAACTTCCGCTAATATCAACAGTGATGTTTTCCTCACTAGCTTTGATGTAACACAACTGTTCACTAATATCCCAGTTAATGAAACCATAAATCACATTATTGATAACATTGACTTTGACCATTTTCCTGTTTCCAAAGAAACGTTGAAAATTTTGCTAGATATCGCCCTCGCTGTACACAAGTGCCGTTCATTTTCAATGGTCGCAATTATTTACAAGTTGAAGGCTGAGCATAGGGATCGTGTTTAGCACATTATGGCTGAGTTCTGTCTACACTTCATAATTGAAAAGCATTTGAATATGCCAAAAGTTGTACATTCGCTACGTAGACGATGTATTTGCTGTATTCAATAGCGAAAACAATGCAAAAGAGTTTTTAGTTCACTTGAATTCTTTTCACCGCAATATCCAATTTACTATGGAATATCCTAACGAAGACGGTCAGTTAAATTTTCTGGATATGACTATATACGCTGATAATGGTAATTTAAAAACGAAATGGCATGTCAAGGACACGAACACTTTCCTGTATACCCATCGCACTGCTTTTTGCCCGGATAAATATAAGAAAAATGCCATCAAAGCCCTCTTTATCAGATCCCAAAAATTAACGACCGACATTTTTTGGAAAAGTCACAATGAAAAATTAGTGAAAGCAATTTTTATGAAAAACGGATACAGCGCAACCTACATTGAAAAAGTTATTCAGTGACTGTAAAGTTCAAAGACAACAAGACGATGATGAAAATACTGAGGAAATTAAAGAACATGTCTACTGGAAGTTGCCCTATGTCGATGTCATCCACAAAAGAAATTGAAAAGATACCCGCTCCATAAACAAGCTATTAACAAAGTCAAAAATTATTATTGCCTACAATACATACAAAACCCAAAATTTATGCCGTTACAAAGATGCAATCCCCTTCAACGAGCACTCTTCCCTCATCTACAAGTATAAATGTGAACATTGCCCAGAATGTTATGTAGGAGAGACTCGTCGCCACATTTTCACCCGCATCAAAGAGCATATGAAAGGAAGGCCACCATCAGAAATCTCCATGCATATACATCCACCAGCAAAACAATCTTTCTCAATCATACATCATACTAAAACATACACGCATAGGAGAACACTCAGCATCAAATCTCACATCAACAATCACATACCTCTCATGAACAACCACTTGCAATCAGAACATCTACATTTATTTCCATAATACACATTTTGTTATATTGTATAAATTGTAATTAAAATTTGTTGATTGTACTCTCCCTTGTATATAAACCTTTATTGTTCTGTCACTTTCAGTTGTCACTGAGGATGGCACGTCATGTGTGCTGAAACGCGTATGACAATAAACTCTATGCAATCACTTCGGTGTATTTCTATTTCATCAGACCAAGCTGTTGACATCGCTACACCTAACATTATCTTCTCTAATGAAAAAAAGTACTTGTCCGATCTGCATAAATTTTTGTATGTGTGTAGGAAATATACTCAACTCCGTGTCTCTGAAATTTTGTGACGATTGATTCATTTTTGCATATTTTAGACAAATTTGAAAACATGGGGGGGAGATAACCCATAACTACCCACTCAGATTGGCAAGCCATCCACTGTTGGCAAATGCAAAACATTTTTAACAATTTGATCCACATTTAGCCGCATTCTCGCATACATTTGCGATCAGAAACATGATAATAACAGATGCATATAATACGGAATGACCTGAAGAAATTTTACGTCAAAAATTATGTATGGCTCAAGACTTAGTATTTTCGCTTTATAAGCGAAAACATGGAAAATTTCATTTTTGCTTAAAACGTCAATCTGTGTCCCATTGAATTAACTTGTGTTTCCTTTGATCGTGTCTGAAAAGAAGAGGAAACAAGCAGAACTCAGCAGACGCGCAGATTCGTAGTAGGCATAAGGTGTACATCTATCTGTGAAAGTCTCATTTTCGGCCTCGTTCCCTCCAGAACGCACTTTGGCTGCCTCATTGAAGGTGAGCATATATAAGACAATTATATATAAGATACAATATATATAAGACAATTGAATACTGCTGCGAAAGCTGAAATAGTCTCTGCTCTCAAACATTTACCTTTTGAAATCAACCAATGCGATGGCAGTGAATGTCCAGGTAACACATTTCATAGCATTGTCTGTAGAAGAGGTTGGTTTGTATATAAGAAGAGTTTTAAATGCTATCCCGACAAACAAAGACAATCCGCGGACTTCCATCGGAATTCCGACGGAAGTCCGCGGATTGTCTTTGCTTGTCGGGATGCGGCTGACAGAGAAGATGAGAGATGGAAGAATGCGTGATCTTGCAGCTCGAAATATTAGTGGCTCACGCAAAAAAAGCTGACCCTGTTACACGTGTTTGAAGTTAGCGCAGCCACTCAGCGCAACCTTTTTTATTTCGACTGTACCACTCCGAAAAATCAACCCATCCACACAATTCGGGATCGCTGATGATGTGCCTCGACTCAGTTTCACGAAATTCAGCCTCGTTTGGCCATAAAACGCAATTCAAATTTTAAATTGGTTGCGCTGTGAAGTTGGTGCAACCAATTTTTCCGACTTTCATAATATCAGTATATCAAGAAACAAAACCAATCACAAACGATGGAAATATCCATGTCTTACTATGTGCCACACAAAATAATTATAAAAAGCAATCTTCATGCAAAAAATCAAATTTTAAAAACTATATATACAAAGGTGTAAGGTAGCGCAACCAATTTTCAAATCAATATTATTCAGCACCCAAGTCGTCATATATCATATGAATCACACCAGCCGGTTTGCCAGGTCAATATTCATCAGAATGGACCAAACATTCGTAGCTATTCACTCGCTAAATCAGAAAATATCACCCTTCAAAAACACATGCCAAACTTTATAATTAAATAATGCACATCCAGCGTAACCATTTTTTATTTCGAGTGTGCCACTCCTGAAATACATGTTTTTGATACAACTTGCATAAGAAACACTGATTCTTAGTGCCCCTGTGCTAGGATTAATAATTCCAGTGTCTCCTGCTTGGTAGGGGCTCTTTGCACCGATGGGTACTGGGGGCCTTTGCTTTTGGGTCATTCCACGTCAAATCACCAAATGGCCTGTGGCTGATGTCTTCAAATTTACTTCAAATTTACATATTTTATCCATTTGGGTTTATCTAGAGAGAATCCAAAGTTTTTTGGAAAAATTTTGAGTGGAAGGTCACTTTTTTGGCATTTAAAATTCAGATTTTTTAACCATAAGCTAAAAATTTGAAAAAATTACTGTTTTTTAAAGACCTCTCACTCAGATCTCGTCACGAGTTTGAGAAAAATTCTTTTTGTACTCGCTCAAGAATGTCCATCTCTACAGGTTTCAAGTTGCAGATGTTACTTTTTTGCACCGAGAACACAGCAGTAGTCGATCAAACATAGCAAAAAAATTTGAAAAAAGTGAAAAAAATTGAAATTTTCAAAAAAATCGTGAAAAAATTCAGGAGCTATATTTGCATAAACTAATACTTCTCAGCGACGCATAAACACCCAAATAATGTTTAAAAAATGTGTAAACAATTCTCTTAAGCCAGGAAAGTGTACTTCGAGTTTCGAATTTAAGGCAAGTTTTCAAAATTATGGCTTCTTTGACGGAGTTCCCTGTCAATTTCTCGTCAACGCTATGAATATACAAATACCTGGGAGCGTAAAGTATTCAATATCCTCTATTTAAAAAAGTTAAGTTCAACCCACTTTTTCGAACCAGATGTGGGTTAAATTTGATTTTGAAAAATAGGTGAAATCGTATAGTAGAGAAACTAGTACTACCTAATATTTAATCAGTAGTATCTACATTTTTCATCAAAATATACCGGTAGATCAGATATGACAAATTGTTATAACTTATTATACACTATTATGATAGAAAAACCATCGATAAATTTTCAGAAATTATTATATCCGTTATCATCACCTATACAACCACCTCACAAAGTTATATACATGATTTAATAATAAAAAACCAATACTTATGCTTGACTCAAGTAATAAAAGTACACGTAACCCTTAACATTGTAGCATGATATAACAAATGCGTTTACGTAAGCACTAAACACTAACTATAGTCTGTAAAATCGCTAGAATTCAAGAGAGTAGGTTCTTTGATTTTCTCAACAATGTCACTGATGGGATAAGTGTGTAAGTCCGGGGGTGTTGGGTATTTGCAATGAAGTCCCGCCTTCGATAGAGTGCTGATATCTGCCACATTGTCACGTATTTCTATAATGCGACGAGGATATGAAGTTCCTTAATTAAATATTTTTGTTCTCAAAAGAAGGGATGAGACTATTTCGGAAAGGAATTTAAGTTAAAATTTCAAATTCAAAAATACATGTAATAACCATTGTTCACACACCTATCATGCAAAGCTTGTAAGTACGTCTAAGCTTACATTGCTTAATAGTAGGCATACCTACTTGATTTTTTGTCCGAAATACTTCAGCTCCTATAATTCATTTACATAGCCTAAACCTTCCTTTCATGAATTGTTTTTGCTTATGAGCTCAGTACATAGGCCTATCAATACTCATAGGCCATTAATACACATCAATTAGCACGATATGTATAAATCAGATACACGTAATTAAATGTTTCCACTTTTCACTTACTTGTCCTGTGTATAGTTTTTGGCTGTTGATCAATTCGTTGAAGGGCAGCACTTCGCATTGTTAAATTGGATGAGGCACTTGCAGAAATGATAGAGTTTTATTGTCCAGTTATTTCCACACCTGATGCATTCTTTCGTTGGTCCTAGGGCTACCACCAATCATCGTAGTTTTTCATCACACGTTATAAAATATAACGATACATAGCGACAGTTTTTCATCTCGCGTATAGAATATCGTCATAAAGAATTCGTTGACTGAATTGCGCAACGTTGGTTCTTCTGTGATTCTCATGGAGACTGGATTCTCAACACCAATATGTACAATAACGTTTGGAAATGAGTCATACTTTAGCGATATGATGGGACTAGTCAAAGTATTGCGTAACTCCAACGGACCGCGTGATAATTGTTTGCGCAATTATTAACGAAGTGGGGAGACTTTTATTGAAATGTAATGAAGTGGAATCATTCGTGATGGGCTTTTAGCACTAGTGAAAGGTGTATTAGTAACGCATCTGAACATGTCAAGAAAATCTTTGATCTTAAGTTCTGAGTTGTACAGATACTTCTCACTTCTCAAAATTCTATATAACTGAATGTAGGCTTATAAATAATAATTTTTGAAATTTTGTCGATAATTCTTCCGTCTATAAAAACACAGGTTATAACATTTCGCCATTATATCTGATCTATATTTTGATGAAAAATGTAGATACTACTGATTAAATATTAGTAGTACTAGTTTCTCTACTATACGATTTCAACTATTTTTCAAACTCAAATTTAACCCACTTCTGGTCGAAAAAGTGGGTTGAACTTAACTTTTTTAAATAGAGGATATTGAACTATACTTTACGCTCCAGGTATTTGTATATTCATAGCGTTGACGAGAAATTGACAGGACTCTCCGTCAAAGAAGCCATAATTTTGAAAACTTGCCTTAAATTCGAAACTCGAAGTACACTTTCCCTGGCTTAAGAGAATTGTTTACACATTTTTTAAACATTATTTGGGTGTTTATGCGTCACTGAGAAGTATTAGTTTATGCAAATATAGCTCCTGAATTTTTCACGATTTTTTTGAAATTTCAATTTTTTTCACTTTTTTCAAATTTTTTTGCTATGTTTGATCGACTACTGCTGTGTTCTCGGTGCAAAAAAGTAACATCTGCAACTTGAAACCTGTAGAGATGGACATTCTTGAGCGAGTACAAAAAGAATTTTTCTCAAACTCGTGACGAGATCTGAGTGAGAGGTCTTTAAAAAACAGTAATTTTTTCAAATTTTTAGCTTATGGTTAAAAAATCTGAATTTTAAATGCCAAAAAAGTGACCTTCCACTCAAAATTTTTCCAAAAAACTTTGGATTCTCTCTAGATAAACCCAAATGGATAAAATATGTAAATTTGAAGTAAATTTGAAGACATCAGCCACAGACTTTTTGCGAAATTTGGTGATTTGACATGGAATGACCCTTTTAGCGAAATTCCATACTGGGATTGGGCCAATACTTTTCCACGCTGATCAAGTTGCGAGTTTTGAAAAGGTAGTCATGTGTAGACTACCACTTGTCTTAACCTTAGCCCAACCTTCAGAGACCTGAGGGAGTCCAGTGGACCCCTTTTACAAATTCTTAGTTTGCCTGCTGAAATCGATGTCAAAACTTTATGAAAGTTGGTTTTAGGTAAAACAATGATTTTTGCGTGTAGCAAGCTGATATAGCTAATCCCTTGAGTGTCTTTCAGCCTTCTCAGTAAACATATGCAAAAATGTGTTTTTTTGTAATTCAACGACATTTACCACAGTATCAGTTGTGCTAAGAGGCGGTTTTACGATGTTTGCTGTCGCCATGTTGCCTCAGATATAGTTGATTTTAATCAAATTGATTTATTCCATTCAGCATAACCCTTGTTTCAAATTTATCCATACCCATCGGAAATAGGCCTAAACTGAGTCATAATTGCTTCACTTTTAGACCCTCAAAAACAGTTGTGGATATCTCAAACTCATCAATTACTGCTCTGAAAAGTTTGCGAACAGTCTTTTTAGTGTCGAACTATAAACATATTGATAGCTTTGATTTTGAACATTGATTTATGCTGAGTTGTTTATGTAGGCCAACCATCATGCACGATCATTCGCGAGAGCAAAATATTCCACATTTTGCGATATTCTAACATAACGCACATGCACAAGATGATGTAAACATTGAATAAATGAATTTCAGTCATTATACAGTATACACCATCGTGAGCATGTACAAAATCATTCTTCATCTGATAGCAAAAATTTCATTATGGGAATTTCTAGACCCTCAGAGTCCTGAGGGTGGGGGTGTGGCCTATCTACTATACTTCTACTGATTCAGTTGAAATAAAATCAGACATGGAGATTCCTGTCGAAAATGATGATTTTATATGGGCATCAGCGGTTGATATATCCTCAGCACAAAAAATGAAATAGAAAATTGTGGCTCGGGGTCCACTGGACCCCCCTCAGGTCTCGGAGGCTAAAGAGGCTCTCTCTGGAAGGTAGCCGGTGGTTTGCAATCGGAAAACGTTTCGTATCAAATGAATAACACCATCGGATGTGCCAGGTAAAATATTCATCAGACTGGAGCAAACATTTGTAGCTATACACTAGCTAAATAAGAAAATATCATCCTTCAAAAACACTTGATTTCCTGCCATTTAGGCCTAGAACATGAGAAGCTCAGATTAACATCCCATAGTCATTCGCAACATCTTTTATTTTTTATTTCGATTTTGAGTGTGCCAGTCCTGAAATGCATGTTTTTATACTATGCGGGGTCGCTGATTATGTGCCACGCATCAGTTTTACCAAATTCGGCCTCCTTCACTCTCAAAACTCAATTCAAAGCCTAATTATCTGCCCACTGCAGGGCCAAGGCCTCAATTTGGCACTTCCACCACTTGTCTCCGGCTGATTGATCTGCCAGTTAATTGTTTTGCAGAACAGCAACAATTTCTTCATACCACTTTCTTGGCGGTCTTCCTGTCTTGGTTGTCGTTTTCCGTCCCATGGTCTCCATGTTGTTAATATTTGGGTCCATCTTCTGTTATCCATTCTGACAATGTGTCCTGCCCTCTGCCGCTTTCTTGCCTTCACAATTTTGTAGTGCGTCTCTGGTCTTTGTCATTCTTCGCACCCATTCGTTCGTCTTCTGTCCAGTCGCGTAGCCAGGATTTCATTTCCGGGGGGACAATAAATGTGGCTTAATTAATATAAGCATACTCGTATAATTTCGTAAATCAGAAGAAGCCCTAATATTCATTCCTATCTAATTTGATTATGATCTGATTTTGTCTTTTATTGATCATTCATGATACACGATTAACATAAAATCATGTAGTATATACAAGTATATATATAATATTTTCAGATGTAGCCTTTAGATCATTTTGTAAACATCATACCTTCAAGTATTTTCATCACTATCTGACTCACAGAAATGATCGCTGCAGGGGCATGCTCGCGATCGTTGCGCAACAGGGGACATGCGAAAATTAACCAAGCGCGATACTGTAGGATTTCAGATTGTCACATTAATAAATTAATAATTCGACATAGAATGATGTTAATATACCCCCGTATAAAACACAAAGATTGTCCCCCGCTCAGATTTCATTTCGGGGGGACATGTCCCCCCTTGGCTACGCCACTGTTCCTGTCTATGAATGTTATTTTTATCTTCTCTCCATCTTCATTTGTGCAGCTCCGATCTTCTGTTCCGTCTTCTTTGTCATTTTTCAAGTTTCGGCGACGTAGATTAGTGCTGGTATTGCACATGCCTTCCGCTTCAGAGAGATAGGCAGACTGCTGGTGAAAATGTATCTATGTTTGTTGAAAGCATCCCACGCTATGCCAATCCTCCTCTCGATATTTCCTTCTCTTTGTTCTTTTCTTTGAGGCTGAATGGCTGTCCGAGATACATGTAGTCCTCGTTTTCCTCAAACTCTTTCCCATTTATTTTTATTTTCGACCGTCCGCAGAAGCTGTTAAACTTGCACTTTATTTTTGTGGTGCTTTATCTCAGACCGTGTATTTCACTTTCGTTTATTAACTCCTCAATCCTGCTGACTGCGCAATAATGACAATGTCATCCGCGAATCTTAGATGTGACAGTCTTTCTCCTTCAATGTTTTTGACCCTTTCTTCCCAGTTAATCTTTTTGAAAATCTGTTCGTGCATCGCCGTGAAGAGCTTCGGAGAGATGGCATCGCCTTGTCTGACTCCTTTCACTATTTTGATCTTTTTGCTTTCTTTGTGCAACGTTAATGCTACAGAGGTATCTGTATAGATGTTATTAAGTAGTTCTGTATAGTTGTCTGAACTCCTTACAGTTATAGAGCAGCTAACGTTGATTGCGTTTCTATGGATTCGAATGCTTTTTCATAATCGATGAATGCCAGACATAGAGGTAAGTTGTATTCGTTGGATTTCTGCTTGAGCATGTTTATGGCATGTATGTGATCGACCTTTGAGTATCCACCTCTGAAGTCCGCCTTTTCCCGTGGTTGTTATGTGTCCAAGGTCTTCTGAATTCTGTTGGATATGATTTTCGTGAATAATTCATAAATATTTGATAACAGACAGATTGGACGGTAGTTCTTCAATTCTTTCCTGTTTCCTAACAGCAATACCATATTAGAGTTCTTCCAGCTTGATGGGATCTCTCGTTGTTTGCAGACATTTGTTAAATAGTTTTGTTAAACTTTGTATTATCACTTCTTTGCCTTCTTGTAGTGTTTCAATTAGGATGTTATCGCTGCCTGCGACTTCACATTTTTCCATGCTTTTGGGAGCTGCTCCAACTTCCATTTCCATGATCACTGGTTCGTGGTCCTGAGTAGTGGTAATTTTTGGCTTCCTGTTACTTTCGCAAATTTTACCGTAAAATTCTTCAATTCTTTTGAGTATTCTGTCTTCGTCGCTTAATTCGTTTCCTTCTTTGTCGCTTAATGCCGTTATTGTTTCTTGTCCGGTTTTGAACGATCTCTTCGTTTTCTTTAAACTTCTTCCTTGCTCGATAGTTTTTCCTATGTACACCACATTTTTCTTTCTTATTTCTTCTCAGATGTTCTTCTTACACAATTCTGCATATTCAATGTTGCTCCTTTCAGCTCCGGCTCTCTTAATTTCTCTTCTCTTTTTTATTAACTCTCACATGTCATTCCCGATTGTGCTTTCCTCTTGACGTACTGTACATGCAGTTTATTGTGCACATTCTCCAATTATCTTTGCCATATTTACTGCGTATTCATTTAGGTTGCTGTCATCCTGCAGACGGTCAAACCGGTTTCTTAGCTTTAATTGGAATTCCTCTCCCTTCTCTTTCAACGCGTGTAGGTCCACCTTTTTTGTGTAATTTCTCATATGTCATTTCCTGTCTTTCCTTATATCGATCTTCATTGTTGCTCTCACAGGTTGATGGTCGCTTCCGATGTTAAGCCTGTTCAATGCTGTTGCGTTTTGAAAAATACACGGAGTGTTAGTAATTATGTAGTCGATTTCATTGAGTGTTTAGCAAGATGTTGCAATTTATTTTAAGCAGCATTTGGTAGTATTGATTTAAAGTCTTTAAGCCAAACTGTTAAAATAAAAGTGGCAAAGCGATCTTATTTTGCAAATTTTCACCGTTAAGGCGGCATTATCAAGCAGATGCAGCGTTAAAAAGGAAGACATCAAAATTCAAAAATCAGTGATTTATATCCTGTGCATTCCTCCTTGTTATTTTTTACTGGACATAGTCTTTTGATTAGCACAGATTCTCGAAGGCTTAAGTTGATGGCATTGATATCTGTGTCAAGCACTGTTTGTAAATAGAGGAATGATGGAGAGTAAGATGTTCATTGATTCGCGTGTGCAGAAATCCTCTACATGTATTTACAAACACCTCCAATTGTGTAAATCCGATATTTAGGTAACAGTGATTGACAGATCAATGCCATCAACTTAAGCCTTCGAGAATCTGTGCTAATCAAAAGACTATGTCCTATAATGAATAGCAGGGAGGAATGCACAGAATATCAATAATTGATTTTTGAATTTTGATGTCTTCCTTTCTAATGTTGCATCTGCTTGATAAGGCCGTCTTAACAGTGAATATTTACAATATAAGATCAATTTGCCACTTTTTATTTTAGCAGTTTGGCTTAAAACCTCTAAATCGATTTCGTTGAGTGTTTCTCCGCTTGTACTACGCCATGTCCATCTTCTGTGATTAGGTTTTTGGTAGAAACCGGTCCTGGTGAACTCGTTGTTTTCCTTTGTCTATTCAATTCTTGCGTCAACGTTTTAAGTTTCCGATGTTGGTTTCTTGTGGGTGTTGTCCTTTGCCCCCGTTAATCAGAGGCCCCACATTGTATCAAAAACATGTATTTCAGGAGTGGCACACTCGAAATAAAAAATGGTTACGCTGGATGTGCATTATTTAATTATAAAGTTTGGCATGTGTTTTTGAAGGGTGATATTTTCTGATTTAGCGAGTGAATAGCTACGAATGTTTGGTCCATTCTGATGAATATTGACCTGGCACACCGATTTGGGTGCTGAATAATATTGATTTGAAAATTGGTTGCGCTACCTTCACACCTTCGTATATATAGTTTTTAAAATTTGATTTTTTTGTTTCTTGATATACTGATATTATGAAAGTCGGAAAAATTGGTTGCACCAACTTCACAGCGCAACCAATTTAAAATTTGAATTGCGTTTTATGGCCAAACGAGGCTGAATTTCGTGAAACTGAGTCGAGGCACATCATCAGCGATCCCGAATTGTGGGATGGGTTGATTTTTCGGAGTGGTACAGTCGAAATAAAAAAGGTTGCGCTGAGTGGCTGCGCTAACTTCAAACAGGTTCCTGTTACACTCGAAAATTATGGAGCAGTGGGACTTCTCCTTGTCTGTCCCTCGTGCGGTCTACTGCTGTTCCCGTAAGGCATTTGGCCTTCGTGCGCTCGACAAGCATAGGAATCCTATTCTATGTTACACTATATTTGACGAAGATTTTACAGGGAAGCTTGCCGAATTCAAAGGTCGCGGAGAAAAGCCTAAATAGGGGAAATTTGGATAGAAAATTTCATGATAAGTCAGTGAAGTACTATGAAGCCGAAGAAAACTGCCGCTCAATCTCATTAAAATCATCAAGTACTGTGTTAATTCCCTACGAAATGTTGACATTACTGACAGCGCATTTTATCTCAGACAATTTCAGAACATTTCATTTACCCCAATATTCCGCAAAGTTGGCATCTGTGGCTGATGACTTTGAGCCTTTCAATGTCACCGATAGTAATGGACAAAAGACCGTTCCAGGACACCATAAAATCAAAAAAAATAGTACTTTTAAAAACGACATAAATTTATGAATTTAGTCCCTTTTTCAGGTTTTAAAGACCTAAATTCATGAATTTAGTCTATTCAAAAAGTACCATTTTTTCAAAAAATGGTATTTTTAAAAACAACATAAATTCATGAATTTGAACCCTTTTTCAGGTTATGAAGACCTAAATTCATAAATCGGCTAAAGCCAGAGGAGCTTCGCTCCGATTTGGGTGTTTTTAAAAATACCCAATTTTTCAAATTTTTCAAAATCTCAAATTTGAGAATTACAATCGGGCGAAGCCCTAGAACCTTCGGTTCGATTTTTCAACCCCCAAAATCATGACCGTTCCAGGACACCGAAAATCATAAAAGTTAAGAATCTCAAATTTGTGATTATGACATTTTTCATTGCTTAAATCATGACCGTTCTAGGACACCGAAAATTAGTATTTTTAAAAACGTCTTTTAAATCCATTTTTCAGGTTTTCAAAATATATCATGTGACTAAAAATATTTCTTTAAAAATGGAAGAAACAAAAGTGGAAGGAACCGCAAAAATATATCCTTCATTATCACATGAAATGAATAAAGAAAAACACAAAGATAGAGTACGTTATATGAAAGATAAGGAATCTCAATTATTACTTAGATTAGAACATTATAATAAATTAAGAAAGAGATGGAGTAAAGTTAAGAATGTAACACAAGGAATTGGCATATTCTTAACAATAAGTTTAGGTGCTTTAAAACAATTGTTATATCTTCAGGTGTTGTGTTTTAGTAATTCCAGTAGTTGCTACAGCTTTAACAGGTACGGGTGTTTTTGCAACTTCACTTGCTACAATGTTAGAAAAATCTTTAATAACTAAGAAACGAAAATCATTAAAAACTAAGCATTTACATATTAAAGAAGTATAATGATAAACTACATTACTACTTTCAAAGAGTATGTGATGATAATGTTATTACGTTAGATGAGATTGAAAAATTTGATCAAATAGCTAATGAAGTAAATCAAATATCATTTCAATCACAGACAGAAAAAGTTGATGATAAAAATAAAAAGGATGGTAACATTTCTAGTGATGTAAAACTTTTAGTGATGATAAAATTTTTTTAGAAGAGCTAAAAACTTTATTAGACAAAACTTTATTAAACAAAACTTAATACGAGAAAATTTTAAACGAAAAGATGTCAAACAACAAAGCAATAAAAAAATAATTTGTTCAGTAAAATGTTTTTGCTGTACTACCAATGTTACCTAACAAAATTCAAATATTATATTTTAAAAAAATAGACAGCATAAATTAAAGCTGATAATAAAAAATAAAATATTTAAAACATATATTTGTATATTTTTATTACTCGGTAAACAATTGTTCGATAACTCTTTCATGAATTTTTTTTTATATCAATATTAATTGTGATAAATCCATAATCTTTTTGACCAAGCATTATTACAACGATTGTTTAAATTTCATCTTTATCTCTTTATACATAAATTCTCTTAACAAATCACTTAAGTTTCTTGCATTTATTATCAAATAGTATAAATATTATTTGCATTCTTTCTAATAACACTTCCATCTAATGAATACATACTTTGTGTCAAATAAAATAACACTACAGTTATTATGTCTACCTCTTGTGAAATAATTTCTTTGAACTGACTGATTTCTGTCATTAACACAATCATCAAAAATTACACAATGTTTCATTGTTTTATCTAGTTTACTAGGATCTTGCATATTACCACTATCATCTATTAATTGTAAAATTTTATATGCTTTATAAATTTTATTGGATTCAACTAATTGTTTATTTTTTGCTGCTTCTTCACACCACAAAATTTATTTCTTACTTCATATTCAGATTTTTCGTATTCTTCGAATAGAGAAGCAATTGCTGTTTTTGTAAGATTATTTTCAAATCCATATTTTAAAAATTGATAGACGGGTTGTTCTGCCGTTGTTGTATAAATTATAAGATTGTTATAATCCAAAAAATTTGGAGTCGTTTAAATTTTAAATAATAGATATGTTTTTCCACAAACAGATATTACACAAATAACTGACAAAAAATTATTAGATAAATTTGGCTGATGATTAAATTTAAGTTTTTTTTTTTAATTTAAAGTCCCTTTCATTCATTTTTAAAGTAATAAATTCATCCATTATTGAAAATTAGTGTTTTAAAAACAAAAATATAAAAATTTTAATTTAAGTTTATTTTTTTGTTTCTAATAATAAGATTAATAAGATTAATAAGATCTAATAAGATAATAATGAAAAATGATAAAAAAATTAAACTTCTCTATTGTAGCTAAAAGTTTATACCTCTCGGAACGGGAGTTTATACTCCCGATACCAAAAGATCTATCATAATCTCTTCACCTCCAAAATTCTATTTCTCGTCCTTTTTCATCAGTGATTTCTTAATGCCAATGTTAGTTAATAGTTTTTCTTGTATAGGAAAATATATTAATGTTTTGTGGAATTACGATTTAATCCTATAACCAATGGGTACAGTAAAAGCTGTGGAAAACTGAATATATAAATTTGATAATTTTACCATTTATATATCCTCCCTTCAATAAATGTCACAATGTACAACAATTGAATTTATTTCAGTTATTTTTGGAATCATCTCACCTAAATGATAACCCTTGACTATAAGTTGTTTATTAAGAATTCCTAATAGCTTTGACAATGATCTATCATGAGTAAAATCACTTGATGATTTTCGTCTAAAGTAAGAGAAAATTTATTAACTGCCGGTTCAACTGCAAAATGTAATTGTTTCTTATCGCTTTAAATGGTATATTTATACCTAAATGTCTCTTAATTTCATTTGATATTGTTTCAAATTCGTAAGAACCAGGAAGAAAAGATAGTAATTTCCATGTTTTACCTTTATCAGTAGAATATCTAAATTGATCATTCACATCTTTGATAACGTTTTGAATAGTGTTAAATGTGGAGAAACTAGTCAATGCAATTTGATAATTTTTATTTTGTTCTAAATGTAGAATGGGTTCTAAATTACAAGGTGTGTGAAGAAGTAGTTGTTATAATTTTTAACGTCGTACTAAATTTTGATGAACCCAAAATCTCTGTTAAATTTTGTAACTGATTATTAATTTTGTCTAAATCTGCTGAACACATTTTTAAACTAAAAAAATTAAATAAATATTTTTATATAAAAAAAATTTAGAAAACAACATATTTCAGCTACACTTTTTATAATCCTCTTCATTTAGAATCTTTTTTATCTAACAGTCTCTTTCAATATAGCATGAATTACATTGAAACTAGAATTATGTCCTTCTTTTATTGCAGATAATTAAAATATTTAATCTATTTAGTAATTCTTGTGGATCATCTGGTTAAAAATATGGTTGTTTCTGTTTTCTGTTTTTTTTTGTTTTCTGTTTTTCAGATAAACCTTTCCCTACTTTAACTCCCGTTGATAATAAATTTTCTAATTGTTTATAACGTCTAAGAGTTTTTAAACTGTGCCAAACTCATATCTAATATAGTTTTATATTTTATTAGATCTTCTACAGCATAATTTTTTAAATCTGCTCCTCTTAAAAGATCAACAAAATTTCTATCTAAACTAATAGGTTTTTTATCTGGAAGAAAAAATTAATCCTCGTAGAAGGTTGTGGAAATATTTCTTTACCACCAAGATAAAATCTTTGCAAATAATTTTTTATCTAAAAGGAAAGTAGAATGTTCGAATAACATAGATTTTTGGTAATTTTTTATCTAATGTTTGCCTCTAATAAACCATAGTCATCTAATAGTGTTTTAAGTACAGGATCCGCTATATCAACACGTTTTTCATTAAGTTCCTTTTCAAGAGTTTTAAATGGTTCGACAGTTTTTTCATAATCAGTTTTTACTTCTTCAGTTATTTTTAGATTTATCAAACATATACAGAATGAATACCAGCTTTTGTCATTCTATGTAGAAGAATTATTTTCTTTCATAATATTTGCTTTGTTTTATTAATTCGTCTAAATTGTTTTATTCTTTTAAAATTATCAGCCTCTAACTTTATCCATGTTTTA